>JARHVA010008091.1:285000-312500 GCA_037957365.1 Torreya grandis
TCAAAATAACTATGAAAAAATAACAAAGGAAATAAAAGCATTTGAACTTATATTGACATTTTTTTAGAGGTTGTCTAGTTTGAAATTTATATATTTTATATGATTCCCCCATTATAAAATTATTTTCATGATTGAAATTTTAAGAATTAATTAATTCCACAGAACATGATTAAATATTTATAGTGCAGCCTCACCATCAACACTAATAAACTATAAATCCTTTACTATAATACCCACAATTAATGTCGTTAGTTCATAAATAAAATCTAATGAATTTAGATATATTTTCATATCACTTATTCATGAATAAAATATAATATTTATAATCATATTTATTAATGTCCACAACACATTTAATATACTTACAATAAACAATTGTTTACTTATAATAATTTATTACACTTCCTTTCATCAATTGTAACATGGAAAGGAAATTAATAGTTCAATTATCTATTATAAATTATATCACAGTTTTTTTCATTAAATCCCATTAAAATTATTATAAATTTGGAACAACACTAAAAGAGTTATTTTGGAATTGCATTATGAAAGTATACTTTGGACCACATTTATGTCCCAAGGTCTTTATTGCTAACACAAGAAATGATACTTCAATGCACTCAAGAGAACATAACCAACAATGATTAAAACACATGCAATTTTATACCACATCCCATTAGCACATAATAGATATTATCACATTCTAAAAGGGAGTATAATCTTTAAAGGAATGAAAATTGAAGAATCATAGGTACTTATTAAGGTGATACTAACCAAGGTTATCAACTTCTTCATGGCTTAAGGTCACTACACCATTACCAACTCATTCTTTTATATTAACAAGTTACCTAAATTAATAAGCATGGATACTTCTATCTGAATAATGAGTAATGATACAATTTATTATCAGCTCTATTATTTATCTAATAAGATATAGTGACAACCCATGATTGGATCTATATAAATGATATTATATTGGCAAATAGCCAATGTGTTATGATCAATAAGAGGTTGAATTAGGGTATAAATAAAGTGTATTACACTTAGGTGTGTATTACTTTATGATTTATTATTCAATCAAATTATTAGATTTAATGTAAGGGAAAGATATTCAACCCATGTAACATTCACTCTTAATTATTTTCAACACGTGTTTACTTAGTAAACTATAAATAAAAATAAACAACTTACTCGTTAAGCATTCCTAAAATAATATTTTCAATAAGGATCAACCTAACTTCATTCAATATCCTTCCAATTATGTTCAACCATGGTTCAATAATATGTTACCCACAAGAATAGGTACGTAATATCATTGCATAATTGTGGTTTTTGATTCAATTGGTATAGAAGTGTATAAGTGTCCATATATTTTCCACTTGAATTAAGTATATATTACACATACTAAAATCAATTATCTTACTCAAAATACAATTTCAAGCCAACTATCAAATGACTGAAACCCAAATAAAACAATTTATTTTAGAAACTCTTACAAAAAAAATATTTGAACATGTCATGACACAATATTATGGGTTCATTTGAATCCAATAATAATAATATTATTATATGCATATTCATCACATAATAAGGAAGTATAACTTATGTATATTTAACCATTATTCATTTGTATAAACATTAATCATGGAAGAATATAACACAAATAGATTATATTCCACCATACAAGTAATTTATAATAACTTTATTCATACAAATGTTGATGATTCATTCTAAAATTTAAGTCAACTTATTCATATACTAGATGTCCCTTAGTTTAGTATTAAACTTTGATTTTTTTTATTTCATCAAGGTAACTAAGAATGATACCAAGAAAAGAAATTAAATAGTAATTAGATTATTTAACAATAAATCTACATGACTTCATATGCATCCTAATAATTATAAGATTTGAAAGAGACAATGTGATTCATGTTCCCCACACATGTTAGTAATAATATTTAATTGAACTTGTTCCCAATAATTCACATGCAAGCTAAAAACATCTAAAACAAGATCTCTATATCCTCACGCTACCTCAATAGTTAAACAAATGTGTAAAATAGGATCATAAGAATATATATACCAAAAGTAAATAGTTATATAGTTAATCATTGATTACCTTTTCATTGTAATTTGTAACTTGTTAACAATTCAAACCATCATACTTATTTATCCTAAAAACATCAAGGATAAGTGATATAGATTCATACATAATCTCTACTAATGATAACCATATAAAACCCATTCCATGGGACTATATAAGAATTATCTAAATTATATAAATAAACCAATGTTATGCTAATCATGCATAGGAATAAATAAAAGTTTCATCAATATAGTAATGTCAATAATGAAATTTACTAATGTAAAAATAATAATAATAATCCTTTAACATCCAAGGAAAAACCTAGAAGTATATACATCAGTGATTTAGTTTAGAAACATAAATAATACTAAAACATCTTATGATATGAAAAAAATATAAATTTTTTCCTCCTCTTCCAATTAATCTATTTCCATGGAAAGCTTAGCATATAATAATTGCCAAGCATAACTAGAATAAAAATAGTGATGAAATTAGACTATAACTACATTCACTAAACATACCATATAAACTTGATTAAAAACTAAGTTAAATATCATATAAACAACATGAAATAAAATTTTACCAAATATAACTTACCTATCCATGAGATCATCTATGAATACAATAAATTTGTAACCATATCAGAAAAATCCTCCCAAATAGTCCTATGAGCACAACCATCGATGGCCCTTACCACCCTATCCATTAGCTAGCTAGTAGTTATAGTAACTAGGGTTAGGAAGGTATTCTGATCAAGTCGAGGTTCCTAAACCCTTGGGTGACTCAACATAATAACATAAGCTAAAATAGGTAAGCGACTAACAAAAATGTCATCCCAAGATTAAATAAAAATAATCAAGTAATGGCATTATTATAAATTAGAATTTGGGATAATCCACTATAGGTTATTCATATGCCATAGTTATTTATTTATAAACCAAATGCATGTCCATAATTTTTGGTTATACCCAACTTAGAAAACCTCCAAGAATATGGTCAACTTTAAACATTTTGGCTATCAATCAATATCACAAGTTCATAAGCACACAACTATCGCTTAGGTATTTAATTCCAATCAAGGATAATTATTCAAAATTATCATAATTCAAACAATCATTTAATATGATAAAATTTTAAATTAAAACCCAAGAAAGGTATACTTAGCACAAAGTAAGAATCCATAAAAAATCATTCATTTGCAACAATCATCTCATAACACTAGTCAACACATTCAACATGACTTCTACACATACATCATATTTTCGATAATCGTAACTAGTTACTCAAGTGACCATTTAAATTATGAAAATAGATTTAAATTTTGATAATGGATATAATATATGCATGGGATTATCATAAGGTCTCATGACCTCATATGATCCCTGAATTAAAAATATTTTTTAATAGTTTCTCAAGAAAAAAAATACCATTATAATTTTATATGAAGATGAAACTTATGCTATAATTTAATAAATTCCAACAAGCCTTCATCCATAACCCAACATAAGCAACATTTTAATACATGTATAGAAAACCAATTTAAACATAAAAACATGATACTTTAAGTGGTTCAATTGAATCATTAAGAAACATATAAAAATTCCATTTTATTGGAACAATAATAAACTCCAATTATTTTTACCTTCAATCTATAAATTATAAACCCTTTCATTCTAACAATACAAAGACTGGAATCAATTTTCAAGACCCCAAAACATACATCAACCCTATATAGTAATAATCAAAAGATTGTACAAAGAGAATCCTATTTTTATAGTAAGATAGAATTGGAAAAAGCTTAGACAAAAATTATTCCACAACCTTAGATTATTTTTTTCCATCTAGAGGGTATCACATCCCAAAAGTATATATATGTAAACATGGTTTTAAAGAAAAACTTGTAGGACATATACACACAACCCCTTTAATTAACAATTTTTATCTATGTATTGTATAGATAGATAGGGTATGGTGACTAAGTTTATTTCAAGACACAATATTAACATTTTCATTTAAATGAGTATCATAATATAAATTATTTCAATTATAGATAGAGGGAATTTATATCTAGATAAATTTTGCCTCAAATTAAAATTTATCTAATCAAAATAAAACACAATAGGTCATATCTTAAATTTCCACTACAAATAAGAGGAGATCCCACTACCAAATTTATTTATGCAACAGAAATTTAAACCATCCTAGGTAGAGCAATATTAAAAATCCTTATTTGGGAATTTGTAGGTTAAAGAGAAATGATAGGTTTCAGAAAAAGTAGACTAGGCCATTTATAGATCATTGACCAAAAGCTAAATTCTAGATTCTAAAAGAAAAACCCTTCATTTCCATATTCAAAAAATTCTCTCCATTAAACCATCTTCCTCTGTTTCTTCCCCTATGCCATCTACATTTTCACTCAATCTTTCATTCCAGAGGAATGTAGTTTCCTTAATACATTTACTTTTTATTTCCTAACCTAACTAAATAGAGAATTCTTCTATTATTGTATATAATGGAGAAAATATAATTTACTTTGTATTAATTGGTTTTCCCATATAATCTTTCAAACAATACCCACCTCACTCCCCGTTTTGCTCAATAATAAGAGATCCAAACAAAAAATAAAATGCCAAAGTCTATGAGTAGCAAGGATAACATTCCACCTAAGCATACATCTTTTTCCTCCTATCATGTCCATCTCCTTCAATTTACCCATGTATATCTCATATTTCAACCATCCCCTTTCTCTCACCTACCATCTACCACTCTTCACAGAGTAAAAATAAATATGAACCAATCAAACCATAATATAGAAATCTATGGCAAATCCAAGTTTAAGCTAACATTTTTTATTTTACATGCCCAATGGAAGCATACCCCCCCTTCCCTTTTACAATTATGCCCCACTCTTTTTCTCTCTCACACCAGCCATCTACCCACCCAAACCTTCATGTCCTTCAATTTTCCATCTATTCCCATACCCATAATCCAATCCGACATTCAATGCTAAGGGGAGATAAAAAAAAACACTTACCAAGTCATCGACCACCCTCAAATCACCTAATGTGCCAACTATGATAAATACAATAGTAAAAAAGAGTAATTCAAAAAATAATAATAATAGTAAAATATAATATTTTAAATATCATATGGTTTGAACATCCAAATAAATATCAAGTGGTCAACTCAAAAGTCCAAATAGGGTCATGTGGGTTTTAGGTGAGTCTAGCTAAGGTGTCCAAGTAAACTTGTAAGGTTAATTAAAATAATGCTAAGTATGGTGATGATTATACAAATGGGATAGATAAATAGATAGATAGATATATCTAAAATTGGAAAATCAATTGAGCAAAACAAAATCAACCAACAACATAGTGGTACATAATAACTAAACAATAATACAACTAACCATGGAAACAAAATAAGACTACATAATGAAGATGACATAATTTTCTAATGGCATGAGACCAAACTACAAAAATTTATATTCTTCAAAACACATCTAAATACTCAAGAACCACTTCGTAATCCTAAGTGTCAACGTATTCATCCAACCTAGCTCATATTAAGTACATACAACCACCTATTATACATTAGTATTACATGAATGATATAAAATAATGTGATACATAACTATAATAAAAACATGAACTATGTCAAATACTCCATATAATTTTAGTATAATAAATTTAATATAACATGACCATCGACCTAAAATCAACATGTCAACAAATTAAAATTCATCAATACTATCCAACGAGATAAAGTTACTACAAACGTTTGCTAAGCATGTGCCAATAAAAATGGTCCAGTAGTCATATATGTATTAGGGAAAAATAAATCTAAATCTTAGTAGTATATGTATATTAGGATAAAATAATAAAATTGAAACATCAGTCATGATATCCATTAATCATAATAATTACCTAAGTTATCTCATAATGTAACCAACTAAAATAGGACCAACACCAATAATCACTAGTCGAGTATTATGAAGACATGTTAAACATGCTATAGTCAACATCAAAATAAGGCTATCAAGGTAGGTATTGACATGTATCCCTAATAAAATAGGATTCATCCTAATGACTAATAATAATCAAGAAAAAAACTCTATAAGAAACTCCTACAAAACCAATCTATACTTTTTCAGAATCTCTCCACTAGTTGTGGGGTGGTAATGCTTCAACCATATCTTGCTGACATTCACATCTACTATTATAAAGATAACCACATTATCCAATACATTAGGCCAACTAAATGCTTCCTTACCATATTGACATTTCCTTCACTATATTGAAAGGGAAAAAATAACACTTGAGTGACACTTTCATAGAAGAAAATTCAAGCAAGTCTCTAAACTTGTTTGGAACTTTCCCACTATCATGCCTTAAAAAGGACATCATAACATTAAAATTTGGGGGGAAAAACCACAAAAGGTTCACCAGACCAAAATTTTCCTTCATAATTAGCATAAAATCTCAAAGCATCAACTAGTAATTCCATATAATACTATTGTTATTAATCATTCTATCCATTTTATGAAGGTGATTAATTAAACATAATAGGGAAAAAATGTACTAAACATAGTTGTTTACACTTGTGCCAACTATGATAAATACAATAGTAAAAAAGAGTAATTCAAAAAAATATAATAATAGTAAAATATAATATTTTAAATATAATGTGGTTTGAACATCCAAATAAATATAAAGTGGTCAACTCAAATGTCCAAGTAGGGTCATGGGGGTTTAGGTGAGTCTACCTAGGGTGTCCAAGTAAACTTGTAAGGTTAATTGAAACAATACTAAGTATGGTGATGATTATAAAAATGGGATAGATAAATAGATAGATAGATATAAAATGGGAAAATCAATTGAGCAAAACAAAATCAACCAACAACACATTGGTACATAATAACAAAACAATAAAACAACTAACCGTGGAAACAAAATAAGACTACATAATGAAGATGACATAATTTTCTAATGTCATGAGACCAAACTAAAAAAAATTATATTTTTAAAAATACATCTAACTACTCAAGAACCACTTCATAATCCTAAGTGTCAATGTATCCATCCAACCTAGCTCATATTAGGTACATACAACCACCTATTATACATTAGTATTACATGAATGATATAAGAAAATGTCATACATAACTATAATAAAAACATGAACTATGTCAAATACTCCATATAATTTTAGTATAATAAATTTAATATAACATGACCATCAACCTAAAATCAACATGTCAACAAATCAAAACTCATTAATACTATCCAACTAGATAAAGTTACTACAAAAGTTTGATAAGCATGTGCCAATAATAATGGTCAAGCAGTCATATATGTATTAGGGAAAAATAAATCTAAATGTTAGTAGTATATGTATATTAGGATAAAATAATAAAATTTAAACATCAGTCATGATATCCATTAATCATAATAATTACTTGAGATATCTCATAATGTAACCAACTAAAATAGGACCAACACCAATAATCACTAGTCGAGTATTATGAAGACATGCTAAACATGCTATAGTCAACATCTAAATAAGGCTATCAGGTCAGGTATTGACATATATCGCTAAAAAAATAAGATTCAACCTAATAACTAATAACAATCACGAATAAAACTCTATAAGAAACTCCTAGAAAACCAATCTATACTTCTTCAAAATCTCTCCACTAGTTGTGGGGTGGTAATGCTTCAACCATATCTTACTGACATTCACATCTACTATTATAAAGATAGCCACATTATCCAATACATTAGGCCAATTAAAGGCTTCCTTACCATATTGACATGTCCTTCACTATACTTGAAAGGGAAAAATTAACACTTGAGTGAAACTTTCATAGAAGAAAATTCAAGCAAGTCTCCAAACTTGTTTGGAACTTTCCCACTATCATGCCTTAAAAAGGACATCATAACATTAAAATTTGGGGGAAAAAACCACAAAAGGTTCACTAGACCAAAATCTTCCTTCTTAATTAGCATAAAATCTCAAAGCAACAACTAGTAATTCCATAGAATACTATCGTTATTAATCATTTTATCCATTTTTTGAAGGTGATTAATTAAACATAATAGGGAAATAATGTAGTAAACATAGTAGTTTACACTTGCCTTAAGATAATTTCCAATAAAAGTGTTATAGACACTACCAAGCATGTAACATAGACAAATAAAAACAAGTCATGACCACTAGTGTCAACACACCCATAACCGCAACATGAGGTAAACAATCATAATCATCTAATCCCAATAGATTTGAACTAAAACTACAACATAATAGTGGAATATTAAACTAAAATATTATTCGACATGCATAATCATAAGAAAATTCATTAAATAATGTCCATACACAAGGGTAGTAATCTATAATATTATGATAACTCCATTACATCAATAACCACTTAGGTTTTAGTGAAATATCCCACACCAACCTTGTTGAACATCGAAGAAGCCATACTAGGGATCAAACGTAACTCAAAGGATTACAACATTTTCTTTAACACATAGACAAGCTCACATGTTGGTCCAATAATACCAATACCACCATTCAGAATCAGCCATCTAAGAGCATCACCCAACTTTTAACACTTTATCTAAGAGTTAAGTAGGTACCTAGGATTTTAAACACTACTTGATCAGGGCTTTGTGTTACTCTATTATAGCACAAAATCAAAATACATTCTAGTTATGCTTATACATAATACATAAATATTCATCCCATAATATATCTACTAAGTATAACATAAACAATACCTTAACCAAATCATGGTTACACCTATGAGACAACACATTCATGCATTTTAACAAGTACCAACTTACTAAATTTACATAAATGTCTAAAGTTTATGACTAGTTAGTGCTTCAATATTTGTTAGAAATAAAATTTCACAATGGTTTCTTTTAACATAATCTCCAAGAGGTGGTTAAAGGAATGATAAATCCTTAAAGTTACCATTATGTATTAATATCCCATGGCCAACTTGTGGCACATATGGTGCACACTATGAATGAATTAAGTAGCTACTTTTGAAAATGGGAAAAGTGGATTTTTAGCCTATAAGAGAGTCCACTTCCTAGCTCATACTTAGTCTCAAAAATTACAGATGTAGTGATTCACTACCCTTTAACCTCAAACTTGCACCAATACTCAATAATAGAGTAGTGATGAGGGATAACACCACACAACACAACTTTATATCTTTGCAGATTTCAATAAATAAAAGAAGGTATAATAGCTAAATACATCACACAAGTGGCGTATGGTCATATTATGAAAAATTACTCATACAACAATTTTGATAACATAGAACAATGAATGGTCTACATGGTTAATTTTAGAAGCGAGAGATTCCATTACATAATGATTTATCATCATTTTCAAATTTTATAGTTAACAACATGCATACATGTGTATCAATTCTTCATACTATAGTGTTGATATCAAGACATGTATGGGAAAGTCAACAATGTTAACTACATACATTAAATATAGTAAAGATATAAATTTACATAATTTAACATAATTAGTGAAAAGGAACAGTTACGCAACATATAATACTTTAATATATAAGGAGGAGACACATGAAATTAAGTCACACATACTAACTCAGGTTGTAAATAATTATGCCAAAGTAATTTCACATCAAAAAAATTAACACACATGGTGTGAATCACAGGGGTCTATAATTCCCATTAGGTTACATGATGTCTAGATGGCATCCAAATGACACCAAATATACATTATATAATACACTTAATCAATCTTTGCGATGTCAAATTACAATTAACTTCCCTCTAGGAAGGTTTTGTTTCAATAAGGCCTAAAAGTATATCTCCATAAGTTGTCATAAGTTTACCAATAATGTTTATGCATCATGGATAGATGACTCAATCTAACTAATAATAATAATATTTCCCCAATACTAACCTGCCCAAGCAAGTTAGTCACACACACCTACTAGACCCTCCAGGCTCAAGCCACACCCTTGGACCTCCCAAGATATTATATACACCTCAATATCATTAGATAACTCATCCATGTAAGCTATCAATAACCACTAATGCATTATCTAATGATCAAGAAAGGGTAGACCCAATAAATTATATAGGTAAGTGTCGCAAAGTTATTTCGTAAATTTACTGATTTTTGCACACACACACATACACACACATTCCATAATGCAAGAATTTCCAGCAATTTAGGTTTCCTAAACCAAGTACTATTTAATTCATCCAAGAAGCTGGGTGGAATTATAAAGGTCACAATATAGCTTCCTCAAGTAAATAAGACATATGTGATTCCATACAATTTAGATATCTCTATCCATTGTTTAGTTTACACATAATCATATAAGGTTTCAATTCAGTCTTAGTAAGAAAACATAGATATAGAAGTTTCATTTAGCTATCACAAGGAATACACATACATTCTAGTACAATATTATTAATTCTTGATGCTAACATAATTAATATATAGGAATACTAACTTTTCGTTTACTTAGATGTTTTACATTAGTTTAAATTTTTTGGAATAATAACATAATTAATATATAGGAATACTAACTTGGGATTTACATAAATTTTTAAATTAGAATCAATATATCATATATAAGTTATGTTGTTGATGATGTTAATATTTAATTTAGCTTATCACTTTATGGAAATAAATATATAGATGCGTATGAATATCTTAATAATTTCATTAATACATTAACTAGGTAGTTGGTTCATGAGAATGACAAGATAAATCCCTCCTTCTAAACATCCATTTTAGACATGCTTGGTTGTGCACAAGGCATTTATTATGTATGCATTTAAAATATATTACTTCTTAAGTCATGTATGTTGCATTTGTGAAATATGAAATTATTGAGTCAATTTTTGTATTATTAATAAAATAAATAACAATATCTTGTGATTTAAATCATGTATAATGTTTTATTGATTGGGTTAAGTAATGAATCTTGAAATAAACCATAATAATGTCTTATGAAGATGATAAGCAAGTTATTATGTAATTCTACTATATTTAAAGGGACTTAGCTAATTAACTAAAATTTGTACACTCATTGTTTTATTTCATGATGAACTATATGTATCTTACATTCCTTTCTGATAGCTAAAACTTTCTTATCTCACTATCTTGGTGTCTAAACTGAGAAGTTTGCTTAAATGGAACCTTTTATTTGGATTTCACTCTTATTGAAACTTAGATGAACTTCACTGTTTGATAATGTTGAATTTTATGCCTAAAAATTGTTATGAAATTCTTACTAATTTCTTATTGGATTATAAATATATTTTAAATACAATGATTGGTTAGGTATATAATTATGGAATATTTTATGAAAGAAAATTAATTCTTCTTAATTAAAAATATGATCTCACTTCACTATGTTGATAAGATAGTTCTCTTGAAACATATAGATAGTTTAGATTTATTTGATTGAATACCTTAAAATCTTTAATGTTGTATTGGCTATGAAAATCTAAATGGTTATATGTCTTGTTACTTAACTGATTATTAAATTAAAATGTTGAATTTATTGTTATAAACATCCATGCCTGGTAAATAAATAGTCTATGAATTATACTAATAGTGAGATAACCTTAAAGGTTGTAAGCCATGATAACCCAAATAGTAACACTAGATAACCTTATATTTAAATCTATTTCATCCTATGATTTAGTATATTTTGATGCATAAATGAATCAAAATATGCGAGTGTTGAATTATTTTTTAATGCTGATTTTATTGCTTGCTTAAATTATGTAGTATATTTTTTAATATAAACCTATGATTAACCTAAAAAATAACGCAGGGAAAAAATATTATCCTTCTCAATAAAAATAATCCTTTAACTTAAGCATCCTCGAGTGATATTGAAATATATTAAGGAGAGTGAGGTATATACTTAGGGTTAAGAACATATAAGTAGTGTTATTTAGAATTATGAGTGCCACGTATGCTTCTCATGTCCTATGTATGTATACATATACTAAAATGTGCCAAATCTCATAATATTTCTAATATAATAACACACTTTCCCATAACACATTTTGTATGTGTTTACCTCTATCTTATTGTCTTAGTTCACCTCCTCTAGTTCTAGTTACACATATGTGAGTGCGCTAATGTTTATCATCATGTTAACAAGCTAAGTATGTGGGCCTATCATGTGTTCAAAATGTACTCTGACATACGATTCCAATTTTTTGGGGGGTTATTTCAAATTATTAATTCTTCATCACTTTGTTCTACAAATCTTTTTATCTCCTTTAGGGGATATTCATCAAGGGTTAATGCTATACATTTATCCTTCTATCTATCATATTATTAATTTATGAGTCTCTCAATTTATTCATGGACTTCATGTTCCTCCACCACTTGTGTAGCTTCACTTAGAACATCAATGGCAAAGATTGATAAAAAAAATTAAGGCCAATTTTTACCTTGAGTGTCTTCTTCCATCTATATGTTCATATTGAGATTTTTAGGCTCTTCATTAATTTAATTTCATATCAACTTATTTTTCCTCTTTATTCTCCTTGCTACTAACATGACTAACAATTTTATCCTTTTCTTCATCGCCCATCCATACTATGTATTATTCATGCTTTATATCATGAACTTTGTCACAACTATCTATTAGTTCACTTAATTCATCTCCCTTTTTTATTCTTCATCTTGTTACATCATTCTTAACTATATTTACCTTTTCTTTCTCATCTATTTATTTGCTTTAATTAGTTCTTCAATTATTCTCTTCACCATATTCACTTTCTAAATTAAGTCTATTGGACCTTGGTTCATCTATTTTCTAAGTCCTCTCTCTTTGGATCAATATTTTTGAGCAAACACCTTAATCTTACCTTTCATCATCACTAACTATTTTCTCTTCTCAATCCCCACTAGGTTTCTAAAATATCCGACCAAATTATTTTTTTAATCCCTACAACTATATCACTAAAATAATAAAATAATAATATTAACATTATCCTTTTATCAAAATAATCAATTCCTAAGAGTTGTTAGCTCTAATACTATTTGGTGAAAAATATTACACTAACCTCTAATTTATTTTGTATCTAGTCCCTTCTTATCATAACACACCTATTTAAACTCATCTCCAATCTTCCATCACTCTCCAACCCCTCACAAACACCTCTTCTCAAACCCAAGGATAACTTTTCTTATAACCCCCTAAATATGTAAATATCCTAGAATTTACCAATATACACATGCTAATAATAAACTAATCATAGTTTTAAATAATGATTAGGCTCTTACATCTTCATAACAAGTTTCATTTCCTCAATCCTTGGGCTTAACTATTTTTATATATACTTAAATTCACCAATCAGGGCTTCTTTAGGCTTAAACATGCATATAATGTTAAAAATTATATAGTACCATCTTATACCACCTCGACATATACTCAATGTTATTAAAAATAACAAAATATATATAATTTCAAAGATTCATAGATTTTAACTAGGTAAAACTCCAAATATTTGACTTTTCCTATTCAAACCTTAACTCCAAGTCTATGATGGTCCTATACAGGCTGAGACATCTCCAAAAGGACTATTATGATTTTTAAATATCCACATTCACTTTTAGTACCTAAAATAGGTATACAAACTTATCCAAAACATTTCTAATAGTTATTTAACCTTGATTCATTCTCATAGACTATCAAAATGCACCTTTACAAAAACTGAGTTTCTTAATTCCTGACTGTGTAAGGGTTTTGTAATTCATAATCACTTGAATACTATCTAAACCTCCATATGGCCTGACTAAACTCTCTATGATTCTCTTTATCTCAAATAACTTTAATAACCAACAAAAAATTATCTCATTTATGACTTTTCAAATTGTATATACATAATTAAGAGTTTCTTGATAGGTTTTAGCATGGTATATGGTCCTTAAAACTAGGTCTACGCTCTCCTCACTCTTAGAATAAATGTACCACCTCTTATAGTTGTAAAATAATCTCAATAATAACTTTATTATGAATTATAATCACTTTGGTTGGCTACGATCAAATATATACAAATATTTCAATACCCTAGTGTTTTAACACATAACACATGTCATAAGCATTATTATTGGATTAATTTAAATTTCATAACATTTATTATCTTATAATATCATCTACAGTGTTTAAACCATCCCACTATAATACCTCTGATTGAAATTAAGTCTTTATTTTACTGCTAAACCATATAAACACTCTCTTTTATGTTGACTATTATAGTCTTCTAAGTGTACATAGACTACATGGTCTCTATAATGATATCAATCCACTTAAATGACAATACAAATATTTCATATGTTTAATACACCTTCAAGTTTCACTCTCATAACATTCACTCTAACTAACAACCTCCACTAATGATGAATATTCATATACTTTGACTGTCGCTACACTATTTTTAACGTAGACATATACCAAACAAGTAAGATTCCATAATAATGGTCTCAATGGAATACAAAATCATGATTTACTCAATAATAACTCAAATAATATTAAATTATATACCTTACACATAAAATAACTCACTTGTTATATTCATGAAAGGTATATAAAACAAATAGTTTATGTTCATACCTTGTCTTCTATGGATAATACCAAAAATAAAACATACAAGCTAGAAAGGCACTCAAATTCATTTAATTATTCATATAATATTCAAAAATATTAGTTACATACATATAACATACCCTATTATGTAAAAAAATCCTTCTTAAGGCATAAAACCTCAATATTTTTTCCAGCAATTATCCTTTAATGTTCAAGAATGCTCCCAAATGACTCATAAGCCTATAATTTATCCTTTCTAGGCCTCTTGGACTGTTGGTTCAAGCTTCATAATGAGAAAATAGTCTTGTCTTAACTTTGTATCATCTTATAAAATACAAAGAATCTCTCCTCTATATTTTCAACCACCTTCTTATCTTGTTATTTGCCTAATTTACCCTTCTCCAACATAGGCATCTTCTTCTAATTATTAAGGATAAGTTTATATTTATAATTAATTAATTAAAAGGTTATTTATAACATGTTTATGAACTTTTTTTATCATTATATATTTTCTACACCTTTACATTTAATCCACAAGTCTTACAAGTCTCTTTATAAGATTTGAATTTGGCCTAGACTTGTAACATAAGACATCCTTTTTGTTTGGATACAATTCTTATCATTAGAATAAAACAATAAAAGCTATATAGGGCCATATTAGGATTTTTACATGCTTTTATAAGCTTATCATGGATACTATGTCTTCACAATCAAGGTTTGTTGATTACATCGACTAATTATGTATAAATTTACAATAATAGGTTGATGCACTTGTATCATTTCCCTTAGGATTATATTGGATTTTGTGTCCCATTATTAGAAGAGGTAGGGTTACCATCATGTGTAAAATAATGAATAAATTCAAAATCCTCCTCCTTATGACTTTAACCTCCTATAATTTTAGTTAATTAAAAAAACCTTTATGAAATCACTAATAATATTAAGGATTCCCTAGTTAAGATATATATATATATATATATATATATATATATATATATATATATATATATAATAACTGATTAGGAGGTTTACTATTTACAATGATATCTTGCATACCATAATGAGTTACAAAATTATGCGTAATGGTGTACAGATAACCTATAGCCTATTTTTTATAAATACATTAAATAATAGTGAAGACATGATAAAATTTGAGAATGAATAATATCATATTAAACATACAATATATTTAAATTCATCAATATTTATTAGAGTCAAAATATTAAATAAAATATTAAAAAATATATTTATAGATAATATATTATGATTTAAAATATACCATTTATGAATATTAAAAATATTTGGTGACGATATGTATTCTATTTATAAATTAGATAAGAACATTAGAATTAGGATTAATCAATTTTCATATTAGATCAGGGGTTGATATACTATATACTATTTTTATGTGATGCCAAATCACTTGCATTATAACCTAGTAGTTTGTATACCATGGATCGATGCAATGAAAATTATACAATATACTTTATGTTGGTTCTTAAAATTTATCTATAATGAATGTTTTACACCTATTATCCAAATTAATCAATGTTTGATGTATTAAAAAATAGTATAACCTAGTGGTATATGTCATCCATAATAAAATGTTTCTTATTATACCATAATAACTCCTTTACAAATAATACATTTTTTTTAAAATGTGGGTGTCAATAAAAATTAATGGAAAACAAAATTGGTCTAGGTACTACTAAAGGCATAAAACAAGATAAGATACAATTGTTCCAATTATTGATTAATCAAGAGCATCCAAATCACATATTCATACAATTATATGGTAGTGATTATTATGAGAATTCCATATCAAGAAACATATATGAGTGCTTATGTGAATTAAATTTTACACCCATTTGTCAAGGATAGTGCATGGATAATTTCAAGGTAATAAGCAGTGTAAAATTATGTAACAGGAAAGAAACCCTATTAAATACTCATAAGGTTAAAAATAAATGGAATTTTTGTGATCTAAAATTATGATAATATGTTGCAATGATAAGTGATTCACTTAAATAATTATTTATGATATGTAAAATAACTAAAAAATAAGAAGCACAATACAAAGCATGACGAATCATAGATGAACATAAATCATTAATGAAAAAACTAATAAATGATCAATCTCTATCTCATGGATATAAAATCACCTATTAGTTTTAATCTAACCAATGCTTATGTTAGATTTAGTACTATCTTCCGAATGTTATTTCATAAGTGTTCTATGTCTCTATCTAACACTAAACATAGATATACGCATATATTAAATGATCAAGAATGTATATAATATTATAGTTATAAAAAAATAATAGGGTATGAAACTAATGGTATTCTCTAAATACAAAAAATATTGAGATGATTATTAATTAAGAGATTATCATAGTAACTTAGATAGAACACAAGCCTACGTAATGGTTTCAAATAGGAACCAATGTAGGCATAGAACATGTGGAAAGGTACAATGTCAATGACATTAAATATGGAATTTATTACTATGTAAATTGATGATAATAATAAGTTCTAGATTTATATTTATTGGGAAGAGGGTAAAAACACATGGAACATTAAAATATTACAATAATTGGGACATAAAGTAGAATAATTATGTCATTGTCTACATTTTTATTGAACAACTACATATATTATATTATTAATAGATTTCAAGACATAATTAGTTAGTAAATTGGAATTTATGATGCACCTTGGAGATGTATTATTGTCTAAAGTTGGATAAACAAAGTTAGAAAATATTTAATCTAAAATTAATCTTTAAATTAAAAACATATATTTATTGTATCAATGACATATAATCAAATTTTAAAATGATGGAAATATGGAGAAGTAAAGGGTAAAGGATTCAAAATAATGTGAGAAATAATTATCTAATATGACATATTCTTATCACTCATATACTTAAATAATGTGAAATATAAATGCATAACATCTAAGAGATCGAAAAATGAAAAATTAAATTTATTGATATACAAAACTTTGATCATAATAATTATTATGATGCATCAGAGTTATATGAGATCCTATATCTAAAATTAAATAATTTGTCACTAGAGTAATGAATTTCTAAATTAAATTCTTTATTTCATAGGCATATTAGCTTCATAAAACTCAAAAATAAGAAATCTAAAAATAATAAATAATAAAAATAATTAAAAAAACTATGACCTATGCATAACCTATGTTTCTAGATGACATGATTCATTTATAATTGGTTAATACAATTTAGATTATACATTTAATTTATCTAATCAAATCCATTTAATTGTATTGATGAGTAGTATTTAGGACTTATATGTTACGTATAGCATGGAAATCCAAATTCATGATATTATTGTACCCACGGGATACCTTCCTAACTTTTTTGCATGTTTACATTGGGGCATATTGGTAGATATTAATAGGATTTATATTTTTTTAGAAGTCTATTGATCATATTAAGATCCTTACAACAAATAAATATGATTTTTTGTTATTTATAATACTTAACATTATATATTTTATTTACATTATAATTTTACATGTGTAATGATGATGTACATTGATTATGTATATTATACTTGATTTTTTTATGTATTATTGAAATTAATATAGGTCACGTGTTGTGATCCTTGATTATGTATTACATTGTGTAACATTATGTGTATATTGTGTAACTTTTACTCTATGTGGTTTTTACTTTCCTCTATGACTCTATGTAACATATGTTGTTCATTATGTGTATTATTTTTAAATTTAGTTTCATCTATATAAATCTTAGTCTACATTAAATTGGGTGTTAATAATGTGACTAATTTTATGTTTTAATCTTTTTATTTGGGTGATTGATACTTTATGTGACATTGGTTTTTCATTTTATGTCTTGTCTTATGTTCGACTCTTTATTGCAAGGTTGTTACTTTGTGTGACATTGTGTGTTACCACTTCTATTTATATGAGCAATTATGTGTAGATATGATATATTAGGATCACATACTTTATAATTATCCATATTGTAACATGAAAAAAAATGGACTACAGTCTAAGAATTAAGTCAATTATGACCATTTAAATTTATTTTATTCTTTGAATGACTATATGAGTTCATAGTTATTTGTGATGACCTAATACAAACCCAAATAGGAAAGCCTATTTATTTTCAAAAAAAAAATCTACAGGTTTCTATAGTTGTGTTTGCATTTATACTAAATCACTATATTATCATTCTCACATGGCTTAAATTTTGAAAAATATTCAAACTACCATTGGGTTCTTCTTATAGAACAAGGTTTATTAGTTTGGTTTTAATTAGTTCTTTTTAAAAGTGTTTTTATATTATTTTTCCTAGTTTTTGTTAGGATGTAGAGGCTTTTTTTTTGGGATTAATGTAAGGTTTTTTGTGGACATTTATGAATACTTAATACATACCTTTCCTTGGATATTAATTTATTCTAATTATAAATATATGTAGATGTTTGTAGGGTCATAATTTCAATTCTTATAAAACCTTATCTTATCATTATCATGTTGGCTTGCACTTTGAAATGTTTCCAAACTATCACTATGTTATTCTTAGTAAGAAAAGGATTATCAGTTTTATTTTAATCATTTATGGGAAAAAGCCATATTTTTCCTTTTCATGATGGAAAATCTAATTTTTATGAGATTATATTAAAAAAATATTAAAACAAATACATAGTACACCACTTTTTATACATTGTGATAAAAAATATAACACATGGAAACTATCCAATGAAAATAGGGTAATGGAGTTCACATATTGGCTTTATCTTTTAAGTGTCCTTTGTCGACTATGTCAACCCATTGAAAAAATTAATCCTTACTATAATTAAATGGGCCTAATTTTCACCTATGCATATAATTAAAAATGTTATCATGTTAAAAAATTAAAACATTATTAACACTTATGATAAAAATATCATAATTAAATAGAAGACACATGGCAAAAAAATGCATGTATAAAGTCATAATAGTCAATATTCAAATCCAATCTTCCAACCTAAGGAAGATATGTAGTGATATCCCACTATGCATAGAGTAATAGAGATAAATTTTGGTCATTTAGTTAGTTTTTAAATAAAGAGTCCTCCATGGGTATATTGAAATTCAATAATTGAATTACACTGGGATTGATTCTATAAAATACAAGGGTTCCTAAGTTATAATATTAAAAGGTGAAGCCTTATGATATGACTATATTAAATATTTTGATAAAATATTTAGTATTTTAAGAATATTTTTGCCATTTTGGAATCAATTTATTTTAAAATTTAATATTAGGTAAATACAAAATAAATGTTGATGTTGATCACTATGAATAAAATGTATTGCTGAAGATCACAACAACTAAAAAAAGAATAAGTGTGAAATTTGGATTGGCCACATTAAATAATCATTTATTATGTTATGTATGGATGTACAAATTGGATTATTAATAAATATTTAAAATATTGTTGGTTTCTTATCATGTAGAGAAGGTTTAACTATTTAATTTCAAGCATATGGGTAATAAAAGTCATACATTAGACTTTTTGTTCTATCGAATCCCCCTTTTTGAGAAATTATATTAAATTATTTTAGAAACCATATTTCAAAATATAAATTTATAAAATTCCAATTAAAATATAGAAGAGGGTGAGTATTAAATTATAAAGGGGTACTAGTGTTCATGCATTGTATTTATGTTTTAGATGGCCTCCACAGACTGTGTGAACATTTGGGAAAATTAAATCCATTTTATAATCTAAATAAGAAGATTTAAATACAGATATGAAAATGGTATGTCACTCTTCCTAGGTTTTATGTAAACATATGTTATGGCATGAAAATATTTTGTTATTTTCATACTTTGATACATATACACTTAAGATTCAACATGTAATTAAATCAAAGTCTCTACATGAATGTTCAAGTAAAAAATGAGTATAGACTTATAGAGGTCATAAGTTTTGATTTATATCTCTATTTGATGTTTACTTAACACTAAAATTACCATCTCAAAATGTTCAATGCATATATAACCCCATATAAAGTTATGGACATTTTATTTATATTTTAGGAGGTCATATGTAATTGTCTGACAGTTTAAAATGCATTTTTGTAGTTTTGAGTTTTTTTTTTTAGAAATTATATATTTTGTAATTAGACATGAACTTGTGTTGAAATTCATATGATTGTTTAATTTTTTTGCTTATAATATTTTTGGAGATTTTTATATATACACATGGTTGCATGTAAAACTTACAAAAAATAACAACTACTAAAAATAATAGGGTGATTTTTTTTTTTTTTTAGAATTTCGAATAATCCATTTCAACTTTAATTCTAAGTTTAAGTTTATTTATGTATGTTCATGTGATTATATTATTAATTTAATATAATTAATATAGAGTATTTTTTCATAATTATTGTCCATATTGATTTATTTTCCATGATAATATTTGGGGTCGTTATTTGCTATCCAAGAAAAATTATTATTGGAGGTTTAAAATATGGTGAAATGATGAAGATGAATTGATTAGATGAATATAAATATAAAATAAATATATAGGAAAGTTTAAAAAATAATAGAAATTATTAAAAATAAAAGACAAAATAGAGTAGAAGATGAAGTAGAGGAAGACATAGATCATGAGGTAGAAATTCAACAAGACAAGGAACAACAAGAACAAATACCATCAATGGAAGAGTGGATGGTAAGATATTTAGAAGGAAGGAAAATATAAATCAAGGTGAACATCCCAAATTATGGAGGAAATTTAAAACCATAATAGTTGATAGAGTAGATGAATATAATTGAGAATTTTTTTAATGGAAAAACCTAGGAGAAGACAAAAAAGTAAAGTTTGCATGGAACAAATTGAAGGGTCATGCAATTATTTAGTTTGATCACCTATAGAAATGAAGATGGATAAAAGGTAAAGATAGGATCATCTCATGGGAAAATATCAAAAAAAAAGCAGATGGACAAATTTATTAATGTGGATTATGTGTAAGCCCTATGCAAAAGATTAAAAAATTAAAGGTAGAAGGATCATAATATAAAAGAGTATATAAATGAGTTTATAATCTCTCCATATGAGGATAGTGTGATAAGATATGAGAACAAATGTATGCAAGGTATGAAAATAGTTAGAAGTTTTATATTCAATATGAACTAAGTATGAACATAAAATACTTTCCATGGAGGAGGCTTATCAATTAGATTTCAAGATTAAAAAAAATCCAAAATAGGCATAATTTTATAAAAACATCTATTATTAGGTGAATAAGAGGATATTCCACACCAACAAGGGGACAAGGTGATTAAATTCAAATAGAGGTGGGTTTAATACCACAAGAGGAGAATCATAAGATGGTGTAAAAAGGAAAGAATATAATAGATAAGGGTTTTAATACCAACAAAAATGAATAGGATTTCAGAGAGGATGAGGTTATAGTTGTGGTAGAGGATGGTTTCAAAATAAATGTAGATATTGTGTTTGTTACATATGTGGTGAAGAAGTACATAGAATGTTTAAGTGTCTACACTATCAATACCAATAAATAAGTCAAGAGGATTCCCTAAGAGTTTATTTATTTGAGGATAATGAATAAGAGAAGAATACTAAATTTACAATATAAAATATTCAAGAAAATCTCATGATGAGGAGAGCTATGATTGCATTGAGGAAAGAACAGGTGCATAATAGATAAGGTGGTGATGCATCATTGTGAATTTTTATTTATAAAACAAGGTGTACTTCAAGATGTAGGATATGCAAAGTAATAAGGACATCATTGAGAAACTAGGTTTGCAATATGAAAAAAATATTAATCCTTACAGAATTTTATGGTTTAATAAAGGGAAAAAAGTTACATTTGATAAAATGTGCCTAGTAAATATTTCAATAGGAAAAAACTAAAAAGGTGAAATATGGTGTGATGTTATACCCATGGATGCATTCCATGGGTTATTGGTAAGGCCAGGGCAGTTTGGTAAAAAAGTGATTAATGATGGATCAAAGAACATGTACTTCCTAAAAGGGTAATATGATCATAGTTTTGTTAACTTTTAAATAAGGGTAGGAAGAAATTATTATATCTATAAAATAATTTTTAAAAGACATGAATACGATACATTCTTGTTATGCATTAGTAATTAATAAATAAGATACAAAATTGGTGCAAATGATAGAAAAAGTAATAATAATGTATAAAAAATATATAGATGTTATTCTGGATGAGTTACTAGATGGTTTACCACAAAAGAGTGATATTAAACATCATATTTAAATGATTCTATGATCATATCTACCCAATCAAGAACATAAAGGATGAGTTAAATATAACATGCAAAATTGAATAAACAAGTTACTAAATTGGTAAGGGTGTAGTAAGGGAGATCATGAGTCCTTTTGAAACACCAACATTTCTAACTCCAAGTGAAGATGGAGGGTTGAGGATGCATGTGGATATTAGAGCAATCAATAAAATTACAATCATGTATATACTTCATATACCTCATTTAGATGATATGATGAATGTGCTTGTAGGAACACAATATTTTACCAAGATAGATATAAGGAGTGGATACTATCAGATTTATATTAGTGAAAGAGATAAATGGAAAATAACATTAAAGAGTAGAAATGGTTCGTATGAGTGGATGGTGATGTATTTTTGATTCTCTAATACACCAAGTACATTTATGAGGGTGATGAGCATAATGTGATAAAACTACATTACTAAGTTTATGGTGGTTTATTTTGATAATGTGTTCATATTAAATAAAAATAAAAATGGGCACTTAAGGAATTTAATAATGGTTTCATAATTATTAATAAAGGAGAATCTCTATGCAAATTTAAATAAGTTGATGTTTATGCATAATAGTTTGGTATTTTTGGGATTTATAGTTGATACTAATCCGATTAATTTAATGAAGACAAATTACTTTGGCTAAATCTTATGCCCGTTAGGATAGGTCCACAAGAATTTTATTAAGTATAAAAAAATGAGTAAATGGAAATGGTGACAATATGCCATTAACTGTTTTACTCATAAAACATGTATATATAGACTTTACCTATGACTGCTAAAATCTAAATAACCTAATAACCAACTCTTATGAGATTACAACCCTCAATTTAGTTAATTATTAAGAAAAACACATGAAATAAACTAAGTAAATATGAGAATGATAAATTAAAGTGGGTTTATTTATAAATAAATATACATTCACCTTTGACAATTATTATTACCAAACACTAAAACTAAGTTAATACATTGGAAATAGTCCAAATAAATCCCCCTGTGATCCAAAGTTAGTGCTTTGAACACATTCCAAGCTATTTTCTAAATTTCTCAAATTTTCTTCTATTAAGGGGTTTTTTGAAGATATCAACTATTTCATCAACAATTGGAAAATATACAGATCAAGTGATTTATTTGACACAATAATTCCTAGATAACGATATTAGACATCCATATGTTTTTTTTTTTGGCATGAAATAATGGATATTTTGACATTTTAATCACACTTTGATTATAAATGTATAGTTGTCTAGGAGGGATATGAATATCTTCAAGAATGCACCATAAATAGAAAATTTAATTAGAGGCAACCCATGCTATGCTGTATTCTAATTATGAAAATGAATTTTCCACTGCATCTTGATTCTTTCAACACCATACAATGGTAATTGAACCTATATGCAAAGAGTAACCTATTGTGGACACTCTATCATCCACACATCTTCCAAAATTTTAAATCACAACACCTAATAAATTTGAATTTATTATTTCTATGTTAATCATGGCCATATCTTTTCATTCCCAGAAGGTAAAAGAATACTATATTTGGTGCATAGAAATGAATTTATCTAGGCTCATACATAAAACTAGAAAATTTTATAACTTTAAATGATATATCATGCTAGGCAGACATCAAGAATATAAAAAATCCCGCTAATTTTTGATATTTTCTTCCATCAAAAAGGGCACTATCATCATCCTTAGATAATTTTAAGTTACTTTACATGGGAGTGAGGGGATTAAAATCATTCATGGAAAACCTATTTAATAACTCATAAATATATTTAGGTTGTGAAAGGAAAATACTTTTATCTTCATCAGTAACTTATATGCCAAGGTAGTAGTGAATAAGTCTTATATCTATCATAAAAATCCCATGTTATATTTACTTATTCACAAAACTTTTATGGTTCTCATCATTCCTAAGATAAATAAGTCACTAACATAGAGAATAAAAATTACCAATTTCTTTCCCTTCACTCAAATATAGAGAGTATCATATGATTCACTACATGCAAAGATAATTCTATACAATTGGGAATCCTTATTTTCGTACCAAGCCCTAGGTTCCTATTTGAGCCCATAAAGAGATTTGATTAGCTTATATACTCTATGTTTTTCACCCACTTTATGAAAACCTTGATGTTTTTTCACATACACTTCTTTCTATGAATCACCATTCAAAAAATCTCTTTTGACATCATTCATTATGTACTTTCCAACCATTTTGTTCTGCTAAGACAAGTACCATACAAATAGTGTGTCATTTTGAAGCTAGTGGAAACATTTCTCCATATTCAATATCTTATTCTTGTGAATATCCTTTTAGAACAATAATTATTATGTGTTTATCAATGGAGGAATCTAATTTGTATTTGACCCTATACACCCATTTGAATCCTGTGGGTTAAACATGTGGAGTAGGATCAAGCAAAAGCCATGTATTATTATAGGAATAACATCATACTCACTTCTCATTAGATTTTTCCAAAACTATTAAATATAAACCTCCTTAAAATCATATTTCATTAGTGGAATAATTAGCAATAACCATTATATAATTCACCTATTTATGATAACTCCTAAGACCTGTGAGAAAAACATCATATACTTTCATGTCAAAAAAAGTACTTTAAGCACATTTCAGATACTTTTTTAAATTGTCAAGATTAGGAACACCATAATTTTATTCATGTTCACCATTTGAAAGAATACTTAGATAATTTTACAAATTTTCTAAGTCATTAACTGATGAAATACTCAAGTAAGTATGAGAAATGGAAGAGATACTAGTTTCATACCATAACCTATGAGAGTTAGCCTCAGTATTGAATCCGTTAGCACATTTACAAATCTTCCTCTCTAACCTATCAACTTGGGAGTCAATATATATAGTGTTCATAATACCAAATTCTTCAAATATCACATCCCTACTCACTATGAATTTACCTGTATCCTCTACTACCAAACAATATCCCTTTTTATGTTTTGAATACCTAAGAAAGATGCATTTTCTACTCCATGGTTCTAATTTAACTATATGTTCAATAGGAAATAAGTAAAAAAAAAGAGATCCAAATATATTCAAGTATCTAACTTTTGGTTTAAACCCATACCAATCCTCATATGGAGTCTTACCCAAAAGTGTCATTGTAGGGGACATGTTTCCCAAATACACTGAAGTACTAATAAATTTAGCCTAAAACATATCATTTAGGTAATTATAGTGAAACATATCTCAAGTTGTACAATCTAATTTCCCATTAATTCATATAGATAATTAATTCTATTATGTATTATAAACATTACTGTATTGTCAACGAATCCCTTATTATTGACAATAATATGAAAATTCATTCGAAGTATACTCACCACTATTTTCTGAATGAGGATTCTCTAAGTGTGAACTTGTTTATTTTTCAACTAAGTGTAACTAATAAATAAACTAAGTGAAAAATATGATTTTTTTAATAAAAAATAAACCCAAGTCATCCTATCAAAATAATCAATAAACAACCAAAAATATCTGCACCCTCACATGGATGACCCCTTCATGTCACAGACATCACTATGAATTAACTATAAACATCTATTAGCTCATCATGAATAAGTATTACGAATATTTTCATTATTATTTTTTACTAAAACAAATGATTAATAAACAATGCTATCTTTGAAACATGTTGGTAAACCACTCACCATACCTTATCTATGTAAGTCTACTAAAGAGTGAACATTCAAATGTCCATAGTGGAGATGCCACAATTGGTGTGTAGACATAGTACCTGTACCTATATCAATAATTACCATAAGTTCCATTATGGGATAAATCACTTTCAAATGCAAATAAACCAAATTTTCATCCTCATAACTTGTATACATAGTTTTGATCCATCTTTCACTGAATTAATATAAATGATCCCATTTTCAAGCATAATTTGAGAGCCCTTATTACAAATCGTTACCAAGGAAAAAACATATTTCTAAAATTTGGGAACATACTAAATACTCTCCAAGTATTTTATATAACCATTATGGATAATAATTTTAATAGACCCACATCCCTATGGAGTATTCATAAACTTATCTGCTAAGGATACTGGAGTGAGAGATGCTTATTTGAAAGCCCAAAAGAAGTATCACCTAAATGTCATGTGTTTGGTTGTTCCTGTATCTTAAAATGACAAATATGTGAACTCGTCACTAGCCTCATATTCTATATATTTAATGTTCAAAAAATTATTAAATGCATATTCATGAGCAACATTTCCCACCTCAACATAATCATGGTCAGTATATTCAGTAGAGCTAGTCTTAGTCACTTTTTTTGGACTCTAAAGTTTTTCAAAAGGAATCATGTATTGAGAGGTAATGTGACCAAATATAAAACATCTATGATAGGGAATGTTTGATCTACCTCAGCCTTTGACTCTATAAGAGTTGTGACCATGTTTTATATCAATCATGTCATTTGAA
>JARHVA010008091.1:322500-355000 GCA_037957365.1 Torreya grandis
GCAGAAATCCAAACATGGTTATGATTATCTCATACATGAATTTAGTTTTTAATATAGCATTGCATCTTGGTGTCATAATATCTTCTACCAAAAGAAGAAAGAAGAAAATTTTAGGAAAATAGTGAAAAATATAAAACAAAAAGAATAGTAAAAAGGGTAAAAAAATATTTGAAGGATATTTAGTAATGGGCTACTTGAGGAAAGAGATATTTCTTAAAGATGCATGTAACAACATGAAATACAAGAAAACTCGACCATGAAGAATTGTTAAGAAAATCAATAATAATGCTTATGAGGTGAGTTTAACATAGAGTTTTTATATCTCTCGAATGTCTAATATTTAAGATCTATATGATTCCTATAGAGAAGATGGTGAAGATGAAGAAGATAAAGAAGTAGATTGGCATCAACGAGTGCAAAAGAAGAAGAAATAAAAAATATTGTTGGTTCTAGATAAGAAGACAATAAACATAAGGCAATGAAGTTATGATAGATATTTGGTATAGTGTGAAAGATTACTACATGAAGATAACACTTGGATTAAAAGAATTGAAGTTGAAGAGAATTGATAACAATAAGTGGCAATAATACAATTACAGTAACTCACATCACCTCGATTAATTTCAACATGATCATAATGATGTAAAAAAGAGGTTGACCTTCGAGAGTCCATAACTTTTGATACAAAGCTTTGCTTGAGCCCATCTTCATGATAAAATGATGGTCTCAAAAATTCAATGTAGATATAACCTTGCCTATCCAATTGTTATCAATTTTTATATTTTTTGAAGTTTGTACGTGACCATCTAAGCGTTTGAAATTGTATTTAAGTATTATATTTGGGTTCTTTATAATTTTATAAATTATATATTTTTATAATTGGACTTGAAATTTATTTGATAGTTTAATTATGAATTTTTACTTTATTTTTAGATATTTTTATAGTTACTCTCACTTACATGTGAAACTTACTAAAAATAACATCTGCTAAAAATAGTACGTCAAGTTTTAATATATTTAAAGTTCCAAAGTTTTACATGTCAACTTAAATTCTAAGTTGAGGTTTATTTATGCATGGTTTTTATTTTTTTTACATCATTATATATTAATTAGTATAGTTTATTGTTTTATAAACTTTGTCTATTAAAATTTTGTTGTCTTCATAGTATTTAGGCTCACTAATAATTTGGTCTCAGTCATTTGATTTGGAATGGATGTCGTTTCAATGTGGACATTATTTTTTATTAGGACATAATTTTGGCTCATGAAATATGGGTAAAACAAATTTGGAACATCATGGTGGAAGGATGCCCTCCCTAATCACCTCACAGTGGACAGCATACATACTATTTAGTACACTTCAGAGGATGAGGGTAATGAAAAGGTTATTAGTGTTAACCAAGAAAAGCTTAAAGAAGAGGAGAATTTCAAAGAAGAGGATCATGGAATTGATGTAGTACATATGGAGCCTTTGGAACACATGAAGTAAAATAATTCTAATACAGATGAAACCTTACTAAAAGATGTAACATTTTCAATAAACAATATTGTAAATTTGGATCGAAATGAAGGTTCACTAAACAAGAGTCCATTGAAGAAATATAATTCAATAGAGGCACTTGAAATATCTATGCCCATCATCTCAGATGCAAGGGAAGGATAACAATTGATGGAGGTTAATAACAAAAAGAGAGGTAGAGGTAAGAAGAGACATGAACTATTGAATGTGATCCTTATATCTAAAAAATAAAATGTTTGGGGAGGTACATAGATTTATATTTATGTTTTATAGCTTGATAGTAGGTTTATCATGGATTTTTTGTAACAAGTTGCATTTCTTCTATAAGAGAAGGCTTATTGAGATATTCATGTTCTATCCTTATCTTTATTGTAAAAAGTTAGAACCCCTATATAAATCCTAACCTTTCCCAATATTTATAAAAAAATTATAATTAATAATTATTTTTCTATATAAACATTTTAAATATATATCTAACTTTGAAAAACTAATTAATAATAAATAGATTAAATTCAATAACACCAATACATGAGACTTGAGAAAAGTGTAATTAAAACCACTGAAAGATATGACACTCATCCAACCTATCGTTGAAAGTTAGGGCTTTGCTATTACAAATTTTGTTCATCTTTAAAAACTCTTGATCATGGAATCCTTTTTGGTTTTATACCAATGGTTTTAATAAATTGTCCCTGAGCTTTAAGTTATTACCAAAATGGCAAAAATAACTAGCATTATTTTTGAATATATTAATATATTTTATAAAAAAAACTTGGGCTATTAAAATATTATTTTTATTAGCCTTTCTTTAATAGTTGAAAATAAATCCATATATTGATATTAGTGTAGAAATAAATTGACCATCTTAAATTTAATATTAAGAACAAAAGATATTCATTTTCCTAAACCCCATAATAAATCCATCAAAAATAACTTTAGCTAAACATGGAGGACACTGAGAATTTATAATATTTCAATGAATTAAGAAACAACCCTAAGATGATATATGAAACAATTTTATGTTTTTTTGAAATAATTCAAAATAGCTCAAAATAACTCTATTTTTATAAATTTAAAATATATGTATATGACAAATGAGAATGTAGCCTACCAAATCATATTACAAGTAACGATGGCAGGGTATTTTTTCTAAGTATATTTCATACAATTTTAAATTGTTAGAGTATAAGGTAATATATCGAATATAAGGATTATTTAAAATATACTTTTTTTACATTGGATATTTCATATTTAATCAAATAATAGGAATACTTTTTGGTTATGCTGAAGTTTCATAAAAATCTTTTTAAATAAAATAAAATCACAATGTTGCCTTTCAATATTAAAAGCTGATTGAATAAATAATGGAATACTAAATAATATTTATAATAAAAGAAAATTAATAATAAATGTTTTATAGAATATACATATTCTTTTGTAAAATGTTTTATAAAATATTTATTCAACATTCTAATTTTATTTTTAATCTCTTTAAATTATATAAATATAAAATTTACTATTAAAAAATATTATATAAAGTAAACAATTTTATATTCAAACTAAAAATGTACATTTTTAGTATTGGTAAAAATGGGTTTCGAAAGGGAACCTACCTAGTACAATAAACAAGAAGGTATGGACAACATATCTAGATGGAACAACAAACCTTGCAGAAGAAGATCAAAAGATATCCAAAATAGCAACAACCACCCATTGGCTAGAGAGCAAAGAAACTAAATTAAGCTACAACCAATGATATAAATTTTATTTTTGAAATTTAGCCATCATTTTTAGAGGGTCCATTTCTTTCTTACCTTTAGTTCCCTTTTTTTAAAACATAACATTCCAATCTTCACTTTCCCCTAAGTTGTAATAATTGGAATGAAGATTTCAAGTGAATCAATTAGTTTAGTTGATGCTAAAGAATTTTTTTTATTAATCCTTCTCTCTGTGAAATACCTAATTGGATTTTATTTGAAGGGTTTTCATCCATTTTATTATCTCTGGAAATGACTATGAAACTTCCAGAATCTAGTTTTTCACCTTCCAAGGTGTGATCTTCCTTTGACTATATGGTCGAATCTTTTGTTTCACTTTCCAAAACTAGATCATGATCCACTCTACTTTATTCACTTTCAATATCCTTCCACCAAGAATTTTTATTTTCAAGTTTTATGGAAGGACAATAGTCAATCAATTGGATAGTTTTGAAACATCTATAGCATCGGAAGGGACGACCTTCATAATCTAATGTCTACACCCATATTATGTTCCTAACTTTCAATTCTATTTTTGGATGTAAATCTTTGGTCATATCAATATTGACTAAAATTATTACATAGGTTGAATAAATCCCTCCTAGAGTTCTCAGATCAACATCTCAAAATTATCTAATAGAATTTGCTATGGTTGCTAAAATAGAATGCTCCTACAATATAAGCATAAACAACAGTAGGCCCTACCTACGAACAAGTTATTAGAATTTTATAAAAGAAAATATTAATATTTTAGAGTAAGGGTTGAAGGTGGAGGATCCATATCAACAAGACCCCAACCCAAGCTTGGCATGTCATTGCCATTTGAAATTGGCTCCGATCCATAATCTTGAGCAATGTTCTTATCATTTTCCTGTGTTTGGGTAGGAGAAATGGCAAGAGATACACGAGGAACTTGTCCAACATGTTTGAGTGGCCTCTAGGTGGCACCCTCCGACGTATCTAGATGGAGAGGAGGAGGAGGAGCATCCCAACCATCCTCCCTAGGAGGGGAAAATGGTGGAGGTTACCACCCTCATTGCAGCCTAGGAGGGGTCATGTGTTAATACAGGGTAACACTATGAGAGTGGCATCAAGATTAGTTATGATGATGTCTACCTCAAGGTGGTAAGGAAATTATTTCGTCAAGCTTGTGCTCTTTGGGTGGATATGGAAGAACCCATAGCATACTATAAGGAGCTTCACTCCAATGAGTGAGAAGGTCTTGGAGATGGCTAAACTTCATGCAAACTTTGTTTTCTTGTACTTGTATCTACAAAAGAGCATTGGAAATAATGGAGGGCTTGATTAAAGCAAAAAAATTACAATCTAAAGAAGCATTGTTAAATACTACATTATTTCTTTCTTTTCGTAACCAAAATATAATCTCCACACCTAAAGTATGCCAGGATTGGGTGAATTTAAAAGGCATGGTGGGTTTATCTCCAAGAAGAATATGCTACCAATGAAAGAATTCAAGCTGGAAAAGCCTAAGGAGTTCCTAAATCCATTTCAAGACCCTTTGAGCTTTAGAGAAGTACTAGAAAATATAAGGGAGCATTTCCAAATGGCAACAAAAATGGCAAGTGGGAAGGGAAATTTTTAAGTGTACAAGCCTTTTGCCAATACGTAAGCCCTAATATGAGATACAACCAAAAAAATGAGCTAGATTCGCTTAATAAGGTCCCTAGCTTGGACATTGCCAAGAAGATATAAAAAACCCTTAACTGCAAGCATACATAAGGCGGGTGCCAAAGGGCATCCTTGATGAATCGATCAAAACAAACCAAATTGATCAGAAGTGACTCCCTTAATGGAGACGACAGTCGAGGCATCTGAAAAAAGCATTTAGATGGTTCGAATGAAATTGGACCCAAAGCCCAAGGTTTTAAACATGACCAAGGTGAATGACCACTCAATACGGTCAAAAGCTTTATCAAAGTCAATTTTTATGAACATAGCTTGTTGCTATGACCTTGTAGCCCAGTCCATTCCCTCTGAAACCATAATTATATTGTCTAATATATATATACACTTCTGATGAATCATGTTTACTTAGGGTGAATAATATGTGGTAATAGATTATGCAATTGAAGCATTAGAGATTTGACAATGATCTTGTAGGAAACATTCAAGAGGGTGATCGGCCGCCAATTACAAAGGAATTAAGGTTTAAATTTAGGTGCCATGACTTAGCCATAAGTAGATGGTGGGTCCATTCCCAATGGAATTCATTAAAAAATGCATGTTTATCTTCAGCATTAGCAACTATCACAATAAATATTCCCTTCACAAGGGTGGATTTGTATCTTACCTATAACCATATCCTACCATTCCTTCAAAACACATTCATGGAGTTAGGGCAGGCTCGGCCAAGAGCCTATAAATCGGCAGATGATGGCAAGGGTGGACTTCTTCATCGTTCTCAATGACTGTCAGTTCCTCTGCTGCAAAGATGAGAGTGGGAAAAGCTTTAGTAGGAGATAAAAACTGACTCAATGTTTTGCTAGAAAAAATTGTAACGAATGATGGATGCAGGGCATTTTTTACAAGAGCCTTCCCTGCTGCGGTTATATCCTGCAGGGTCCATAGAGTCTCCCCTGTTACGGCTCTTTCATTTTCTGGTCGGCCACCTGCTAAACCAACCATCGAGGCCATATTTGCTTTGTTTCCATCCTTGCCAACTGTCGTCGCCCTTATTTCGTCTGTATCATTATCAGTCGTTGTCGTTGCTAAAGCGCCAAAACGATAGGGATTCGAAGGAGGATTAGGTTTCGGAGTTCCAAAGCGATTAGGGCTTCCATTGAGGTTAATTTCTGATGTCCTATTAATATACACTAAAAATGTATCTTATAAACAATTAAGAAATTCAATCTCTTTCCATTTCACTAACCATATTTTTTATCATCATCTTTCTTCAAGAAAGATGAGCTTTTTCTATTATATAAAACATTTTATAACTTTTTATATTTAATTTTAGAATAATTTTATATGTTTTTTAATAACTAATATATTAAAAATAATATTAGTGTCATTCACATTAAAGTTTATATGGCCATAAATTTTCTTAAAGCCATTAATTATTAGTGCTCCGTATAATGTTGAACGTCAAATTAAAAAAACGGAGAAACGTAGAACACGGACAACTTGTTAAAATAAAGAATCGGCAAAAATAACTACCACTTGTCATTGTAATCACAATATAAACCTACAAATTACCAATTTTTTCTTAATGATAAGAACTAAGTCATAAAAACCTGCAAGCATTAAAATGCAAACAGTACGAAAAGTTTTTGAAGAGATTAAAAACAATAAACACCGTTAAGTTGGTTGACTGCCACATTAAAGGAATCCATAGACAATGGCGCGCAATAATTAAAGTATTGAATGACAACTTACACAAGAGCATTGACAAATCCTGGAGTTAAGTCTACTTAAACCTTGGAGTTAAGATGGCATGTAGGAAACTATAATAGACGGGATCGGAGAAGCTTGCCCGTCAGAATACGCCTTCTGTACAGGAGAATATTGCTACAATGCTCTGAAGCTTCCCTGAAAAAAAGATGCTTGGCAGGCTCGTCCTTCGCTGACAACGAAAAAATCTACCAGGCTAAATTAATTTTCTAGATGTTGTCGTCTCATTTAATGTACCATACTTTATATTCAGTCCCTCCATGATTGTTTAGGGAGAGACGGGTTAAGCCATAAAATTCTCTTACAATTTTAATGATGTACGGCCCTTAAGCACAAAAAACAAGAGAAAATTGAAAAATGAAATTAATACAGAATTAATAAACTATTCTTTACTGAGAGTTTCCACAATCAAATATAATTATACTATAGAACAATAATATTAAGACAATTAAAATAAATAATTTTTATTCAATTGAATGTAAATATTAACGTTCAGAAGTGGTTAGGAATAACTGATAATATTCAACAAATCGTAACACATAATGACACGCTAGGCACTGGGTGTTGCTTTGTAATTTTATTTAAAACATTAAAATGTAGTGCTACAGATATGATGCTATTCCGAGATTGGCTAAAATACTTTAAGTGGAAATGGAACAAAAGTGGTGATAAATTTAAGTACTCGACTTTCCCTTCACCTTTGTCAGCTCCCCTACTGAGTTGCGGCAGTATGCGATTAAAAGAGTGGAGAAAACAATTACCCATTAAATTACCAATCATATTTCTTTTAACGGCTATATTTCAGCTTTATACCATTTTTTTCTGTAAACACTAATGTCTACTACTTTCATTATAAGGTTCCTTCGAAAACATCGAATGATATGCTAGCTAAATTGCCTATATATTTTGTTTAAGCTAATGTTAATCAGACTAAAGGATTTCAAAAAGATGTTTGGCATATTATTTAGATTTATGTGGGTAATGAGGCATGTGCATTACTTTATATTTACAGATAAAAGAATTACACATTGTGCCAATTAGATATTGAGGATATTCAGGGGAATGAGGGTTGGGAAATCTAATAGACTATTTTTCTACTGGTTCTCTCTATGAGAAGACTTGTAAGTAAAATATAAGATACTACATTCTTGTGATTACTCTAGTCCTATTAAAAATTAAGGGATACTTTGTTTTCAAAATCATTTACAAAACATTCGATTCTCTAAACCTTTACATCAAATAGGTTGTTAGGTGGTTATGAACTAATCATTAATTTAATGGTCATAATTAATGGTGGTTCCTTGTGAGGTTAGCTAGGAGCCTCCCTTTTGGTGAATCACTAGATATAAAAGCCATTGAATTTTTTTTAAAATGTATTGCCACTATTAAATATATTTTATCATATATATATATATTTCACGTCGTGTTTTATTTTAAAATTTATATTTAATTTATTAAGTTTTTTTTTTTACATTCTATTTTAATATTCAAAAGTAGTTGTAAAATATCATGCTCTACAAAATGGGTCTCCAGGCTGCAATAAGTTTGTGGAAAGATTGGTAATGAAATTGTGGCATCACTTTCTGAAATTACACTGCTCTATTAGATTATGACTCAATTTTACTCGCATTCGATTGAGCTTAACATAATAGAGGTATACTCTTCACCTACAACATGTCTTGACAGATTCAAATAGATAGAGAATGCCAAGCTCGTTTCAAAATTTTCCCGCTTTCTCACATGTTTTTTAATTAGGATCATCCACCTAAGAAGGGCTTAAAAACATAAGCATCCTTAGCTCCAAGTTCTTGGCTCATTCTAGACCTAAGACTTTGCGACGGTGATTTTGACCTTGTCCTTTCAGGCATAGCCTTTAAAAAGATAATTTTCAGTGTCTGACATACATTGTTCTTTTATAGAATTTTTATAAAACTATATTTATTTGTCAGCCAAGAAAGTCTAAAACATCAACTAGTTTCAAAATATAAGAATTTTCTCCTAATTTCATGTTAATGATAAAATATTTGTAATATTCTTAGTTTATTTTTAGATTGAAGATCTAAGAAGATAAAATTGTTCTAAAATTTCAGCATCCTAAGTGGTACTAATCCACTGCAGGAGAGTACCCTGTACTATGAGCTAAATTCCTTCATTCTTCCTTCCATAAATCATCCCTCCATTTGTGCTTTGATGTCAACAGATCCACTCCTACAACCATTTCTCCTCCCCTCCTCCGGAGGGAAGGGATAGACACTTCTATCAACTAATCCACTTCTCCTCCCCTCCTCTTAAGTGAAGGGATAGACCTTGCTGTCAACTAACAAATAAAGAGTGAATTAACAATTTTACAATTTGTTACCGTAATCGCAATAAAAAGTACAGATTACTTCTTGTTAAAAACTATGTCATAACAACTGGTTTTCCACATTTTAATCCTTCCCAGCATTAAAACGCATACAACTCTAACATTTATTCCATTCCAAACTACTTTAATTTTTGAAGAGATAAAACACCACAGACAGTGTTATGTTATTGGACAGCCACATTAAAAGAATCAAATAAATTGTTAACTTCTATGATACACGACAAAAACATTTTTTATTTTTTTTTCCCAGAATTTGTAATAATATTTCTCATTCCAATAATTTATATAAGGCATAAATATTGAATGAAACATTTTTAATAAGTCGTCAATGATTTGAAATAAAATAATTGAAGGAGTATTAGACAATATCCCTATTACAATGGACAATGCCGATCCTAAGATGTAAGAAGCAATTTTAGGTTTGTAGAAATAATTCAAAACTCTACGTCGAGGCTTTGAACATTAAAACATATATGGTTAGACAGATAATTGCAAATCGTTAGAAAAATTAGAAAGGCAAATATTATTCATTACATACGAGTGCTGTAATATATTACAAGGAGCGATGGCAGAGCAATTCTCCTTTAACGGGCAACAAAGAACGGAAAAGCCATTGTTACTTGATACCTGCCAAAGGAGAGTCCTCCTGTAACCATTCACTGCAACTTCTTCCATCGCATCTGGAGAATGGATATATCGTCGAGATATGACGGTTTCTAAGAAGCTATATTAGATGGGTTCGGAGAAGCATATCCTGTTACAATGCTCTGAAGCTTCCCTGAAAAAAGATGCTTGGTACCCTCGTCCTTTATTGACCACAAAAATATCCTAGGCTAGGAGAAGAAATATATTGAAGTATATATTTTTTTTTCTTGGGCGTTCTCCTTTCTCTTTACGTGGCATACTTTTATCTTCAGTCCTTCCATGGTTATTTCGGTAGAAAATAGTGAAGGCATAAAATTATACTAGAATTTGTATTGAGGTGCAATGTGAATGTCGATAGACTAAAAAGTGTCTTGCAAATGGTTTTAAAAAGGAGCGAAGAAAAACAAAAATAAAGAATTTTACGAAGCTATTTGAGGGAGAGGATTTTGGCATTGACCAATTTTTTCCACAATATTAATAGATGTCAAGCGAGAATGTAGACAAAAATAATGGATGCAAATTACTCGTGATCAATTAAGAATATGTTTTGACAAGGAATATATTGTTTGTTAGATAGGTGATAACAAAGTTAAACTTTTGATCTTTTTGCAACACAGTTTATAGCACACTCCTCGATAGGGGAGTGTCTGGTGGGAGAGGGATGGTGGGGAGGGCAGCTAGACGGTCCTCCCCTTTCCCTCCCCTCCCCCCTGTCGTAGGGGATCTAGTCAAACACTTGTTTCTAGGAAGATGAATTCTCTCAGATTCTATTTTTAGAAGGAGAGTTATAATGGTGTTTTTACACTATATTTTTAGGATTAATCCTAATGGTGCTTTGCCAATTTAGGCATATTTATCTATATGGGGTTCACATGTAAAATATTCATGTCGGTATTAATAAATCTTGATATCTTGCACCGTGGTTTGTAATAAGCTATATTCATCGTGGTTTGTAAGAAGCTATATTAGATATTAATAAATGATATTCTTCAACTTTTAGTTTGGGATTTTACATAGTTATTAATAGATTTCATAAAGTTTCTAGACATGGATAAAAGCTTTTTTGAGAAAACATTTTGTGTAATGTAATAGCATTTCTGAACATATGCTAAATCTTTGAATCATATGATGTTGAAGCATTCATTGGTATATCATGTACTAGAGGAAATTGACCCAATTCACTAGTTAGAATAATAGATATTGCACCAAGTCCATCATTTTTATTCATGTGTGTCATGTTAACACTTATTTTTAAGTCCACCTTAGGTAATGTTATTACTAGGGTCTAATGTATTATGCTAACCAAATAGTTAATATGCACATTTAAGTCATATTTATTTCCACATGTGTGAGATGGTTAAGTGAAATTTTTGATTGATCCCACATCTCACTTAACAAATAACAATCTTTCACTTGCCTCTTTCTTTTCTTAAATAAGGAACCTTTATGTCCTTGCAAAAAGTTAGATGGGAGCTTAGATTAATCTCTATAGCTTTAGGAGATATATTTTTTTATCTAGTTTTGCTTTAGTGTTGTGGATTCGAAGAGCCAAATGCAAATTAATTCATGCAATAGAGCCAAACATACAAAGATAGATTTCAACACTGATAATAATATTCTACTCTTTGAATGATTAATAAACATTTTAATGAAATATAAATATATAGGAAGTCATCCAATAATGTAGGGGATATCAATCCCTATAAATGTTCAACCATAGAACCACATAAGTTATATGTGATATATTATTGTTACACTAATATATACTTCTAACAACCTTACTGTATTAACATTCACAATCTTATTTGTAGTATGCTCATGCATTTTAACATGTCCTATTTAGCTCATGACCTTGACACAAAGATAACCTCACTCCTCCCATGTTTTTATAGGTTTACCACAATCCCTGACATGAACAAGAACACCATATACCTCCAAGAATTGACATGAACTAAAATGTTTGCCAATACATACTCTTAGGTCTACATACCACTGATGCAATCTTACTGCACTTCACTAGTATATGCAAAGGAACACATCCTTCATTTAATTTACATGATTGAAATGGACATCTCACTAACGTTCAACTCCATAAATAAGTAATAAAGTCATGAGATCTCTATAGTAGTTTCTCTTTTAAATATTAACAAATAATTATTCACATCCTATGTTTTTTTGGATCTACCACAAACACTTTCAAGATACATGAACTGACTTACAGTGGTGTTTTCTATCATTTCACAATGTTTTCACATTAGGAAATCATTTTTAGAATTTACACATAAATTACTTTACATGAACGATCGTTACTCTTTTGTTCCTATTTTTCACATACAACAAAGATATAAAAACCCACTATACTATATATGTCACCAAAACATTGTTTTGGCCTCATCATTGGTGACTGATGAGACGTGGCTAAAAGAAATCCATCCTCTGCGTATCTTATAGCCTCTACTGTCACTACTCACTCAATTAGTATGTTGATGTAGGTTAGATACATGTTTATTTTGAGGTAGTCGAGGCCCCTCACAAAAAAATCAACATTTGTCTTAGGACATTGTGGTCACCCAAAAATGCATCCATAAAGCAACTTTTTTATTTTTACCATTTTTTCATTTTTAACATTTTGACTTCTAATATACAAAATGACTTTTATAATCAAATGATAAAACTCTAGATAATTTTGAATTTTTGATATGGAAATCATTTTAATAACCTAATAAAAGGACATTGACAATCTGGACACATAATTACTTTGATAAGGACAAAATAAAAAATCTTAAAAATCCAACTATAACAATTTTCTTGACCCAACTTGAATTTTAAAAGTTTAATGACCTATCTAACCATGAAAACTTTAAACATGTTAGAGATAGACTATTATCCTTAAAATAAAAATAAACTTTGATCTTATCTAACATACCACTAATAAAAATAAATTGAGACACTAACTATTTTAAAGGCCCAAAGTATAAATAACTTAGACATCACTTTACTAATACATTAATCTTTAAACATAAAACCATACTAAAAGATAACTATGACAATGTGAAATTACATACAATTACAGATTGTGACATTGAAGAAATGTAAATCAATGCAAGTCCTTTTACATAGAGTCAATGCTAGTAAATGTTTCTAAAGAAATCCTCCTCCAATATAATTTTGATTTATGGTAGATATAATGAAAATCACACAAGATTTTGGATTATGCACAAAGCAATAAAATAAATATATGCTTGAGGTCGACAATAGGGAGACTTGGTGAATGACATTGTGAGAAGGAAAATTAATGTAGATTGAATAATTGGTGATGGACATGACTAAATAACAACATATCATCACCAAATATGAATGTAATAAAACATAGCTTTGATAGTATGTGTAAATCAAATTCAATTCTCCATCATTGTTCCACCTAAGATGTTAAACTCCATGTAAGCCAAAGAACACTATATACAAACCACATGGTAGATAGATCGAAGGGGATGGAAAGTAATGTTTCACATATTATAAAAATTGTGTCATTGAATGGAATGAAATAATGTGACTTAATTATGTATAAAGCTGACATGATCTATAACTCAATGATGACTAGATTGCCTTGATTGGGTACATCAAAATGTTGAAAAGCGTCTTAAATAAAACATTAAAATGCAGTTATCTATATTCTCTTGAAAAGTGTCATAAAACATTACAAGAATATTACAACACACATATTTTCACACAAAACACATAGTCTAATCTAGAGATACTCGATGTTGAACACAACATAAAGAGAAAGATCATGCAGTTAGAATCTCATCATGAATGGTGTATTCTAATATCAATGATAGGGATTCTAAGAGATAAATGAAAATTAATTTAGGTAATGGACCTGAATATATAGAGATAGATTTTTAACACTGATAATAATATGATACTCTCTTAATGATTGCTAAACATTCAAACATAATACAAATATATAGGAAGTCATTCTATAATTTAGGAGATATCAATCCCTACAAACCCTCAACCATATAACCACATAAGTTATATGTGATATATTTTTGTTACAACAATATACATGTCTAACAACCTTACTATATTACCCATATAGTTACTAATTAGTAACAAGTTACTATTTACCTTTTGGTAAATACCAAAACTAACATGATGCAAAAGCTAGATTTTCTAACATTTATTATAGCCATTGCTGGTTGCACACATGTAAATTCAATATCACTCACTCACACACACACACACACACACACACACACACACACACACACACACACACACACACACACACACACACACACACACACACACACACACACACACACACACACACACACACACACACACACACACACACACACACACATAGAGAGTGAAGACATTTATTTATTCAAAGTACATATGTGTTGATTGTTTATATTGTGGACTATTGTTTGGCCCTCTTATATTTTAAATATCGTAACAGAGCCAAGAATATACAATTTATATGAATGATTTAGATAAATAATGTATTCATAGTTGTGATGAATAATTTATTCACCTAGAATTTCATCATATGAATGTAATCAGTTTCAAAAAATCTACCATGAATATGCTATGCATGGTAGGCATTTTTCATGATTTTTAGTTTTATAAATGCTTACTCAATAGAATAATTAACGTTTATAATTTTTTTATAAGGTTTGTACAAAATAACTTTCCCCAAACAAATAAATGCTTACATAGTATAATATTTTTAAGTAATTTAAATGAACCAAGGGAAGACACATAAAATAGATGGAACTTTTTTTTTTCAATTTTAACCTTGAATATTTTTTTCATAAGGCCAAATTACTATAATTTGTGTAAGCGTAAGTGAATAGAAGGAAGAAGGATGACTCATTGATGCATCAATGAATGTTTAAGTAGTAAACAAATAAAAATTACTATTGAAAACATGATGTAGTATTTGCTTCCCAACATTTCATGACTCAAATTATTGGTGACACATAACAAGAAATAGTAATTTAAAACTATGGAAAACTCAGTGTGCATGAATGTAATGATCATCAACACTATCAATTAAAATTATCATAGATGAATTTGACAATGAATCTGGTGAGCTTAATGTTTTAGATATTATTTTTAGTACATAGTAATATATGTTAGATATTTTATCTTCATTCAAATTAATTATTTTAATATATTTCAATACAACATAAATTGAAATAAAAGTTTAAAAATCAAGCTTTACTTTGTAAATGGAATGCATGGCTAGATTTTGAATAATCAAAATGTCATAGTATGAGAATTATTTTATTTTTTGCATTTTTTCAATGAATATGGAATATTATTGATGAAATTTGCAAGGCAATTTATATAGAAAGAAAAAAATTATTCCTTATTTTTTAAAAATTATTGTTTAATTGCACTCGTTATACCATCAAACATTATTTTAGAGTTCTTCATTGTTAAGAAAAAAATTGTTTGAAATAATGTCCATTGTAATTAATAAAAATAGATATGATCAATAGTATAATCTTGATGAATCCTACAAACTATCAAAGCAAAAATATCACAATAGGCACAACAGTTAGAATTTCATGAAACGATAATCTTTATTGATTCTCCTTGAATGAATAAAGCATTACATAGGAGTCTCTAAATAAATATCAACTCAAATTTAGAATTTATATGCATAATTTAAAAAAAAAATAAATAAAATATTATCTAAAGCCAAATGACCTGTGTTATTTTTTAAAAATTACTATTTTTAGTAATTTTTATCTTCTAGCATTTTTCTTTCAACTACTATTTGTATTAAGTTTTGAAAGCAAGCTCAGATAGACCTATAAATCTCCACATATCCTCTAAACACTAAAATTAACCTAGTATAAATCTAAACCCAAGTTGATTTTTAATTACAATAACATTATATCTTTAAAAATGGAAAAATCCTAGAAAATATTAAACTTTAATTTTGAAATACTAGATCATGTCAATTGCTATTTTTAATATGTTCAACATGCAATTTTGAATAGGCATAAAAGTCTACACATATCCCCTAAACACTAAAAATTAAAAAAATGCATGAATTTAAATTCAAGATCATTTTTGGTTGTAAACTAATCTTATTTTTAACAATGAAAAAGTCCAAAAAATATATTAAAATGCATTCTCAGACCCTTAGATGGCCAACAAATAATTGTAGTTAGTATTGTATGCAAGATCGAAAGGGCTTAAAAATATCCATGTATCCTCTAAACATTAAAATTAATTTAATGGATGAGTTTAAACTCATATTCATGTTTGGTTACAAAAATATCTTATTTCTAAAAATGTAAAATCCCCTAAAATATATTAAAATGTATTTTTGGACCTTTTAATTTTCAAATATGGCCTCTGAATATTTTTAGAAGTTCTAAAATTTTATACATCTTGATTCTTGTATAAATGATATCTAAAACATACTAAAAAATCAAATTTTATGGCCTAAAAAATATAGGACTCTTCATCATTCTCCTTTGGTTGAAAAATAATTTAGCTCCTACAAGTGCTATTGTGTTGGTGCTTAGATTTGCACCATGTGGCTATGCCATTATATAAACAAATGGCATGATAATTAGAGAATACACGTTATAATGGAGGTTGAGAAACCATGTTATAACAATAGTGAACAAAAACAACAAGGTTTTAATCATAACAAAATCTTCAAACCCACTCCAATGAAGGAGAGCACATAGCAGAAATAACAATGCATTGGACTCAGAAGAATGTGTCGATACAAGGAGTAGTTGGTGGAGATTATATGTTTGAGTATAGTTTGACCAAGGATTGTATTGAACACCACAAATATCCAATGAAATTTTGGGTGTCAAAACACAATTATGAATAATGGTGTGGATTTTTATTAGAGGTGTAAGTGTTAGAAAACATTATTTAAAATTGTGTTTGGAGGTACGAAACTCCACTGGGGATAAGTGTGTGAGAAAACACATGGTAAAAAGAAATTCCAAATTGTAATTTTTTCCTCCATCCTTAGATCCAATGGAAGCAAATAAGACAAGAAAAACTCTATACAAAGAATGAATTTGACTATAGTTTGATCCAAAAAATGATATGTGATAGTACAAGGTGGAAAGATGAAACCCAAAATAAATTTTTAATTTCTCCAAATTAAAAGTTACATAAGAGGCTCTAGATCCCATGAGGGATAAAATAATAGATATGAAAAAGTCATTACATAAAAGGTAGATGAATAGTTTAAATTCCCCATTTATTATTGTGAAGGGTGTGTACCATCTACACACTACTTCAATAGAAACCATTTTTTAGTACAAGTAAAAAGGTAATGATTGTGCAACTATATATACTTCAAATGTGATTTGATACAAGGATTTTTTCCATCCCTGTGTTGTGGTCTATGTCTTCAACATTTACATGAATTACATTATTAACCCTTGGGTATGCGATAGATTCATTTTGACTAGAAGTTTCAAAATGGCTTTACATTTATTTCATTTCTCATGAAATATTAAAATCCTATGATTTTAGGAGTACTAGTTCCATACATTAATTATAAAGTGTAATTTCATTGATTCTTTTGCCTACTATAACTTTATAACATTCCCTACTATCTATTGTATTGGCTTACATTTTACAAATCATATTGATAACTTTATAGATTCATTGATTCAAAAGGTTTGGTATCTCATTTTAGAATGATAAGATTGGGATGAAATACATCCCTTATTTAATAAAAAAGGAAAGTGTGAAGTTCATAACAAAAGTCAAGATGTTAATTGATTTGCATGACAAATTTTTTGTTAAGTTGATTTTTATCTATACTAAGATACCATAATGGATGTTTGTTCTATGAGATTTGTTAAAATGACAGTGTGGAATATCATATTTATGGTGTGGACATATAAATTTCACCACTTGACTGGGACACCCGTATAAAGGTAGTGCACATTGTAGATAGAAGGCTTTTATAATATATGTAGATCTAAGGAGGCTTAGCATAAGATGAACATTGAGAAAATTATAATTTAATAAAATATTTCTTAGAACATTCTGAGATGAGATTGTTGACATGGTGGAAAGATAGTAAATACTTATGGATTAATGCTCACACTACATATAAAGAAATATTGTAAAATTTTGGCAATGCTCCAATAGGATACCCAATATTAGGTAATGATTTCCAATCATAGAGAAAACCTTGAAATTTTTTAATATTATGTGTTAGGTCATCATGTCAACATTGGTCAATAGGAGGCCTTAGTGCAAGAGGGAACTTCCACAACCAAAATCAATTTTATAAAATTTCAAAATTATGAATTATAGTTGGAGTTTCAGATTCCCTAAAAGGAATCTTTCAAGGAAATGGGAGCCTCAACTACCATTTTAATTTTTTTTAAATTAAAAATTGTTGTTGGAGTTCTAGATTCCATCAAAAGAACTTTTGAAGGAAACAGGAAGCTCAACTAAAATTTATAATATTATAATTCACAATTTTGCAAATTATAATTTTAGAATTTATAATTTATAAATTGTAATTTTATAATTTTTTTGAATTACAATACTGTAAATTGCAAAACTGCTATGGGGACCTAGATTTCCTCATAACAAAGGAAAATAAAAAAATTGCGAAAGTTATCAAGATTCTCCCAAAAGGTGAAAAAGTGAAAAGCAAAGCATTTATACATTAAAAATAGGGAGGCAACCCTAAAAAGAAAATTTGATAAAAGCAAAACTAAAAAATTCAAATGTGGAAAAGGCAAGTTAGATCCAAAAAGTAAAAAGGTAAAAATGACATAAGTATTGCATTTTCTCATGTTTTACTTGTTCAAGCTCGTCTATGGGGGAGAAATTATAGGTCTGTAAATTCAAGGTAGGCCACTCCAAAGAATATTTTTCAAGGATCCCTGGGTATCAAGTTTCAAAATCAATCATTGCAAGAGAAATGTTATTATTTGATGTGAATAGAAGGAAGGGAAACTATCCAAAAATTTCTAGTTATGCTAATGTATGGTCAAAGGGAGTCTTCAGGTATTTGAACAAGAAGACAAATTTTTTTTGGACTCCATGATGAATATTCTCTTTCCAGCTCAAGCAAAACGCATCTCCAATGATGAAATTAAAGGTTTATTTCCAATATTCATCATTCTTTGTAGAGGTAGTTAGAGCAATGATTTTTCATACAAATTAGTGAATATTCTAAGCATGGCAAAGAGTATATTCTGGCTGGTAGCATCTTAGTGGTACTTTAGGGTATTGACAACAATTTTGCTAATCTGTAAAGTGCAATCCCCATTCCTAGATTACAAATGGGTGGAAATAATGTATAAATATAGGGTTTATCCTCTAATCTATTATTTTTGGTGTTTTATTTTATTTCTAAGTATACAACTTCAAAATTTTGGGATCAATGCTATGTGTATTTTGTTTCTCCTATTAAGATGGTTCTAGCTATATAGAGATTACCAAGCTATAAGAGTATGTTTATATGTCTCCCCAATCAAACATGGATCAAATCCGCCATGCTTGTCCCAATGGTAGCATTCTAAAACTATGATATATGTAAGATGTCTTTTTGAGATAATGAAAAATACTTATGGTTCTTACTCTTTTATGTTGATGAAATACAATCATATGTTTTATAAATTTAGTTGATTGGATATCTTTTTTTATGCTCACTAATGCTTATAATTTTGATCTTAGGTCTAGGTTATAAATCCCTTTTTGCAAGTGATTTTGAAACATGTTGTTGAATACCTCTTAAGGGCACCCTTAATTTATTAATTCAATAGAAAAAGTATTTGATATTCTAATTTTTGTGTATGTTTTAGGGTCCCAAAAATCATTTGTGTATTTGCATTGTATTGGCATAAATAGATGAAAATCACTCTTGGTAGTTCCTAGTATCTTGCATTTGAGTTTTTCTACATCTTTGCAATTAGTAATGTCATGAATGTTGAAAGAATAGATATTGTTTGAAAACCACCAAAACACCACCCCCTTTTATTACTATCAAACTACCTTACCATGTCCTATGAGAAAATAATAACCCTTGATGCATACTATAATTGTTTTTTGCTTGCAGATGCATAAATATTTACATATATAAAATGTGTTTACCATTTGTGTTTCAAAACCCAATAATGTAGTTTTCCACTTAGCGAATGTCATTGAAAATTATTTAGAATGAAATTTTTAGTCATATACCCATCTATTTTTAGTATCTTATATTTTACTTACTGCACTTGTTCATTCTATGTGATAACCCTTCTCAGACAGAGTGTGTAATTTTGGTTATGCCCTAGTTAGATTTTATTTTTGCCCTAATAATCCCCATGGAGATTGAATTGCATATTCCATCGATGTGATAAAACTACCCCTTAGGTCCTCTTTCTTTGATTTAGGTATATCCAATAGTATAGGGGACCTGACAATACCTTTTATCGGTACCTCTCAATCATTTTTGACATTCCATCCATTCTTGATGCCGAACCCTTGTCTAGATATGATGACATTTTAGTGGATTTTTTATCCTTGTTTGCCATATTCTCAAGTGTGCAAGGCCAAGTAAAAGAGTTATACAACTAGGAACCAACACTCATATGGTGTCATTTTTGGGGAAATAAGAGACACCTATGGCACTTGTGTTTCTAGGGACTCTTAAAGAGATCGATGAGTATTTCAAGTTTGAAAGTTCTCTACCTATATTTGCATTGATTTGACTATCTTTGGTCCATAACTGAAACTACTCATCTGGAACCATTGACCAAGATAAAAATGAAACCCTAGTTAATAATCTTATTAGGGACTCTTACAAAGAGATATAAGTATTTTGTATTGTGAAGCTCTATACATATTATTTTATAGTTTTTTTAAATCTTGGTTTTTAATGCCATATCACTGCACTATGGATGTGTCAGGAATTTAGAGATTTGATAGTTTACCATCTATTGGATTTATTTTAAAGAGGTGTAGATTTTTCATATTTTGTGGTTGTTTCTACTATTTAAACATGAATATGATAATATCAATATCTTTGTTTGCATACATGATTACTAACATCAATAAGATATGGTTTTAGTATGTATCGCTTTAAGTTTTTAAATGGTTATATTTGAGAAGTTTAATTTAGTGGCTACTCCAAAACATCATCTAGTTTCAAATAAAGATTAGTGCCCACTTTGAATATCTTCAACATTGAGAGTTATTTTACTTGCAAATATGGAAGGATTGAGATCATCCTTAAAAGGTGAGTCCTCAAAGAAACATTTCTCACCCTTATGTGTTCATAAAAATAGGAGAGCAATTTGGAGACATGTTGAAGACTAAAGTGTAGCTACAAAGGATTATTTAGGATATCAAGATTATAGTAATCCTAAACATTTTGTTAAAATTCTTAATATTCAATATTTTCATCGCTCTCAGTGATTCAAAAAAATATAGTCTAATTTATTATCCAGCTTCTTATCAACCAACTGAATTCCCTCCTATGTTTGATCTATAGAGTCCACCTCATTCACCACCTCATAACCCTTTATCATTTGTTTGAGAACCCACCATTGAACCAATAATGAGGCATAGGGAAAATGAGAATTAACATCCTTTATTCCACGTTCCAAGATTTATTATTATTAATTTTGATGATATAGAAGGCTATCCCAATGAAGTCCTCAACAAAGTAAGGGACTATCATCCAACATTTCAAGGGAACAATGTAGTGTGTGGTGATTAACACTTCAGGGTTTTTCACAATATCATTGAGGATTATGAAGTTGAGCATGAGGATTTTTTCATCAAATTGTTTGTGCACACACTAAAATAAGATGCATGAATGTTGTTTGATTCCCTTCCCCTTGAATGCAGTGATTCATGGGAAGAGATGAAGAATGCTTTTAGAATTTAGTATGGTTATATTATTAATTTGAGGTTCTATTTGGGTATATTTGAGAACATCAAAAGAAACCCTAATGAGTGTGTGTATTATTTTAGTATAAGGTTCAACAAGAACATGATGTGTTTGCTCAAGAACATAAGGCCTAGTTATATAACATGCTTGATTAAATATTAGGATGCCTTTGATAAAAAGGTTGCATACTACTTGAGGAACAAGGATCCCATGAACATGCAGTTGGCGTTCACTATGTCCATATAAATTGTGAATAACATAAAGGCGATGGGAAAGTACTTCAATAAGTGGGATGATGTAAAGTTATTTAAACCTTAGAAAATTTAGTCCATAGAGATAGACAACCTTGAGGAAATGGTTATGAATTTGGCTTTCATTATCAAAAAAATGTCATACAAGTTGGCTAGAGATAAGAAAGGGATCCATCACGGGTCTAAAAGTTAAGAGACGGATCCAAATTTGAATAAATCAAAAAGAACATTCTACTTTCCATTATCGAGACAATGATAGAGGGAAGAGGCCTACACATAATGAAAGGAATAATAGAGATCAACATAAGGGGGATGGAAAAGAAGTGTCTGATCTACTAAATACTAAAATGAATGTTGTGAATTGTGATTCTGACATCGATTGGTGTGATAAGTGACTGCTCTCACATTCCCCATGTGATAATACTAATATAAATGATGAATATATTGATGATCTTGAGTCTATATTTGATGATAATGATAATAATTAGATGTCCAATGGTCATGTCTCCTAGATTATGTTTTTTGCCTCCATGAAAGTGATGAATGCTACTATTACTGATCAATTTTAGAGTGTTGTCAAGAATTCATGTACTATAAACTTCATTAGGGCTATGGATGTTGTTGAGCAACCAACTATTCTTGATATTGGGTTTGACAATAAAGGTGTTGTTTAGAATATGTCATTATATTAAGTTGGGGTCATCTTTTATGACATTGAGGATGAAAATTTTTAGACTTATTTCAAGCAGTACTTCATGTGCATAAATGACATTGTTGATCATAAGAAAGTCTTGATTTGTACTAACCTAATTGCAACTGGGAAATAAAATTATTTGTAGCTATTGAATAAGTCCAAATATATTTTGGCTTAGTCTTATCTAGATTTGATATCATATAGGGGGACTTATTTCAAAGTGCCATCACATTATAGCCTAGCAACAATACTTTTAGGCAAGTGAAAATATTGGTTTAAGTCATGTTAGAAACCAAGCTACTAAAAAATTTAATGAGATTAAGGGATGGAAAATTTCTAGATCCACCAGTTAATGGAAAACATATAAAATATTTCATTGACAGTATTATATAGTTTATTGTCTTATTTTTTTGTAATTTTTATTTCCCCTATGCTCTGGGCCTTATTTTTATAGTTTCTTTCATTTTTATTGTCACATATTTGTTTTCAAATCCTCCTAATCTATTTTTATCATATTTCCTTGTTTTATAGAGCCTTCATGAGTGTTTGTTGATAATTTTTAAAGTTTTGGCTACATGGCTAATGGATTGGCACATGGTCTCATGTTATAGGATTATTTGCAAACCTACAATGGGTGTACATCTATGGGTGAAAGCCAATAATTGTGCTCAAAATTTCACCATGTGTCTATGCCATTTTCTAATCAAATGACATGAGAATTAGAGCAACTTTGTTAAAATAGAGATTGAGTAGCCATGTTGTAACAATAGGAAAAACACACAATAATGTTTTAAGCATAGTTGAAGTTTCAAACCCATGCCAATAAAGGAGACCACATGGTATAAATATAAATGGAATAAAGTAAAGTATAAATAATGCTTTGTACTCAAAATAATGTGTGGCTTGAAGGAGTAGTTATTGGGGATTATATGTTTGACTATAGTTTGACCAAGAATTGCATTAGACACCACAAAGTTCCACCATAAGTTTTGATGTTAAAACCTAATTGTAAGTAACGGTGTGGAGTTATATTGGAGGTGTGAAAGTTAAAAAACAATTTTTATAATTACATTTGGAGATAGGAAACTCCATCAGGGATAAGTCTATGGGAAAGCACATGGTAAAATGAAATTAAAAATTCTTCCTCCATCCTTCAATCCCATGGAAGTAAAAAAAATAAGAGGAACTTAGTAGAAAGAATGAAGTTGACTATATTTGAATCAAAAAGATACAATGTGATAGTATATGGTATAAGGTGGAAGCCCAAAAGTAATTTGGAATTTATCCAAATAGTATGTTGCATAAGAGTCTCTATATCTCATGAGGCATAAAAGAATAGGTCAAAAAAAGTTATTACATGAAAAGTAGATGAATAGTGTAAATGGCCCATTGGATATTCTAAATGGTACATACCATCTATAGACTACCTCCATAGCATCCATTTTTTAGTACAAGTAAAAAGTGAATGACTATGCATCCATCTAAACTTCAAATGTGATTTGATACAAGGCTTTTTTACATGTATGTACCATGGTCTGTGTCTTCAACATTTACATGCAGTGCATTACTAAGCCCTTAGTGTGGGACAAATTCATTACAACTAGAAGTTTCAAAATTAATTTGTATTTTTTTACTTTCTCATGCAATATTAAAATCCTATGGTTGCAAAAGTACTAGTGCCCTGCATTAATTATAAAGTGTAATTTCATTGATTCTTTTCCCACTACAACTCCGTAACATTCCCTACTATCTATTATATTTCCTTGCATTTTACAAATGATATCAATGATTTTATTGAATCAATGATTTAGTAGGCCAAGGATCCCATTTAAGAACACTAAGATTAGGATGAAATATATCCCTTCTTTAATAAAAAAAAAGGAAGTCGTGAGTTCATAACAAAAGTAAGGATTTTAAGGCCTTTACATCATCAACATTTTGTTAATTTGTTTGGTATTTATAATGAAAAAGTATAATAAATGTTTGGTCTATATGATTTTTCTTAATGACATTGTAGAATCTCATCTTCATGGTGTGGACACAATTTTTTTTCACTTGACTAGGATTCCTATAAAAAGCTAGTGTGAGGTGCAACTAGAAGTTTTTTTCAATATATGCAGATCTAAAGAATCCTATCATAACATGAACATTGAGAAGATAAATGGTACATTGAGAAAGAACCAAAGTGTTATGGTAGTGTTTGAAAGGTATAAATGGTCTTGTAAAGCCAATGGCATTGACTATTATGATACTTTTAAACACCAAGGTGACCAAAAGGATTTCAAAATCAAAATTTAATAGAAAATTCTGAAATGATATTGTTGACATGGTGAAAAATCATGAAATTCCTATGGATCAATACTAGAACTGCATATAGAGGAACATTTTAAAATTCTGGTAATATTCTATAAAGATACCCAATATTAGGTAATGAATGCCCATCTAAGAGAAAGTCTTGAAAATTTTGAATATTATGTGTTAGGGCATCATGTTTGCTTAGCCTGGTTTTAATGGTTGAAAGATTATTTGAGAATTTGGTATCTAATTAAACTAAATGTATAGACTAATTGGTTATTGAAGAAAATATTTGTTGAGGAAAATTTAATTTTTTGGATAAATCTTCTACAACGTACTCTGCTAGACCAGGTTGCATGAATGGAGTTAATTGAAGAATCTAAAAAATTTAAAGTTCTAAAAATTGTAGATGAGACCTCCAAAGTCCTTGGGAGATCTGAGTGGGAAATTTAACATACAAAAAGGATGTTATCATAATGTATATTATAAAATATGGTCAACTCTCCCAATCCCTCTAGTCAAAGCACATGGGAAAAGTCAACTCAAGAGGACCTTTAGGGGGATGTTGAGAGGAAATGTAATTTACATACATGAAAATTGAAATTTTCATTTGAGTCTCCCAAACCCCTACTAAATGTATTTAAATAGGAAGCCATAGTGCAAGAGGGAACTTACACAATAAAATGTAATTTCACAATTTTTCAAAATTAAAAATTATAGTTCAATTTTTTGATTCCCTAAAAGGAACCTTTAAGGGAAATGTGAACCTCACTTGCAATTTGTAATTTTACAAAATTAAAAATTAAAATTGGAGTTACATATTTCCTAAAATAAACTTTTGAGGGAAATGGGAACCTCAACTGCTATTTATAATTTTACAATCTATAATTCTTCAAATTATAATTTACAAATTACAATTTTCAAAATTGGAATTTACAAATTATTATTTGCAAATTTGCAATTTTCACATTTTCATTCTATGAATTGCAATTCTATAAATTAAAATTCTATAATTTGTAATTTATAAATTACATTTTTCTAAATTGTAATTTTGGAAATTGCAAGTTATAAATTTGCAATTTGTAAATTTCAAAACATCTATTGGGACCCAAATTTCCCCATGGATAAATAAAATTAAAAAGTTTGAAAAGTGACCAAGATTCTCCCAAAATGTCAAAAAGTGAAAAGTAATGTATTTATGCATTAAAAATGTGGAAGCGACCCTAAAATCCAAATTTGAAAGAAATCAAAGGTGAAAAATGGGAAAGTGGAAAACCTAAGTTAGAGACAATAAGTAAAAAGGCAAAAATGCCCTAAACATTGTATTTTGGCATGTTTTACTTGTTTAACCTCCTACATGAGAGAAAAATTGCATATATACAAATTCAAAGTGGGCCATTCAAAATGAGATTTATCAACCATCCATGGGTATGAAGTGTTCAAAATCCATCAATACAAGATCAAGCTTATTCTTTGGCATGAATAGAAAGAAGGGTAGTTGTCCATAAGTTCCTCATTGTGCTAATTAGTGGTCAAAGGGCATATCCAAGAAATTTCACAAGAGGACAAGGTTTGTTTGGCATCCACCATGAATATTATCTTTCCAACTCAAGTAAAAGGCATCTTAAGCCAAGAAATCAAATAGTTTATTGCAAATCATCATCATTCTTTGTAGAGGTAGCTAGAGAAATGGTTTTTCATGTAAATTTGTGGATATTCCAGGCATGACAAAGGGCATATTCTAGATGGGAGGATCTTGGTGGGAATTTGGGGTGTTGACTTAAATTTAGAAAATTCAAAAAATATAACCCCCATTCCTAGATTAAAAATATGTGTTAAAAAATGTATAAATAGAGGGCTTCTCCTCTATTCTATTGTTGTTTTTGGTTTTTATTTTCTATCTAAGTATAGACTTTTCCAAAATTTGGGATCAATGATTTGTGCATTTAATCTCTCTTACTAAGGTGGTTATAAATATAAAACCATTAGCAAGCTCTAAAAGCATATTTATACGTATCCCCTATCTAACATGGAGTAAATCCACCATGTTTGTCCCCATCACAACATTTTAAAATATTAATGTATGTAAGATATCTTATCAAGATATTGGAAAATATGTGTGGTTCTTACTCTTTTCTATTGATGAAATATAATGATATATTTTATGAGATCAAGATGATTGGATATCTTGATTTATGCTCACTACGTGTTGTTGTTTTGGGATTAGATCTAGGTTATAAATCCCTTTTCTCAATTAATTTGGAAACATGTTATTGTATAATGCTTAAGGGAACCATGTGTTTATGGATTTATTAAGAAAAACTATTTGAGAGTATATATTTATTGTATATTCTATGGCCTAAACAATCATTTGGGTTTTTGCATTGTATTGGCATCAATAGATTCAAATCACTCCTAATATCTCTCATTAGCATGCATTTGATTTTTTCTACATCTTCATAATGGGTGATGTCATGAATGTTGAAATGAACCCTGTTATTTGAAAACCACCATCACAATACCCCCTTTTTATTACTATCAAACTATCCTACTCTATCCTAACCTTAAAATAATACCCCTTATTACATAATATAAGTGTTATATACCTAAGGATACATAAATATATGCATATACAAAATGTGTCTACCATTTTTCCTTTAAAGACCCAGCACTAGAATTCTCCATTCAACCCACGATGTTGAAAATTCTTTAGAATGAAATATGCAATCATATACCCATATATATTCAATAAATTGTATTTTACATAATGTATTGTTAATTATATGTGATAGCCCTTCCTAGGTGGAGTGTGTAACTTTGGTTATGACCTAGTTAGATTTGATTTTCACCCTAATAATCACCATGGACATTGAATTGTAGAATCCTTCCATGTGAAAAAGCTACCCCTTAGGTCCTCTCACCTTTGTTTAGGTATATAAAAAAGTATAAGGAAGCCAACCATACCATTTTTTTATGCCTCTATTTCATTTTATGCATTTGGTCCATTCTTGATTCCAAATCCTTCCCTGACTATAATGACATTTTAGTGGGTTTTTCATCCTTGTTTGCAATTTTCTCAAGTGTGCAATGCTAATAAAAAGAGTTGTATTATTGGGAACCAACATACATATTCTACTCCTACCATTTATTATTCTTAAAAAAATTAGCTCTTATTTGAAAACCCCATTATTGACTTTTTATTTAAGTCCTTGCACGTGTACCAAATACCTATTATAACTTCATTTTCATCTTTTCACTGTCTTTTTATTCAGAATCTTCATTATCATTTATTTATTTTTCCTTGATGCCTATTTCTTTAAATACACTTATTAATCTTATTCACCTTCACCAAATTATCCATTAAAATCATATGAATTTGTAACATTAAACTCTATAGAGTTATAAAAATTATGTGGTAAGTAAAACTCATAATCATTGTCATTTTTTTACCTCAACTTGTTTTACGTTCATTTTAGAAACATTTATTTTCTCAAATAAACCATAAAAATTTCTCCTTCATAAAATAAATTAGAACTTTTTCTTAAATCTACTGCTTATTTATACTTTACATTACATTCTTCTATCTTTCTACTTAAATCCTCTTGCAACTATTGTATGAGCTCTTCAAATGTTTATGTATCATTAATAAATATTTATAGAATTTGTAAATGCAAAAAATCTAAAATAACCATATGATTTATACCATAAAAATATGATATGGTGAATTTCCTATCAATCAATTTGATGAAGTAGCATATGAAATATAAACTTGTGGTAAATTGAAGTCCTATTACTTGGTCTTCTCACAAACTATGCATCTTGTTAAATTAAAAAATATCATGTTTACTACTTTTATTTATCCATATTTTTGGGTGTGGTATGAAATACAAAATTTTAGTCTAGCTCCTAGTTTATTTCATAGATTCCTCAAAACATGACTTAGATTTTTTTTGTCCCCATCTAAAGTAATGGTTTTTATCACAACATGAAATATCACATCCTTTTAAAATAGTTCTTCTACTCTAGTGGGATCATTTATTTTATTATGTTGAGATAGTATGAATGGTGTTATAAATCTAGGATACAATAATAAAAATTGAAACATTATCTATCTTTATGTTTAGAAACCCCAACAAAACATCCATACTCAAATCTATCCATGGTCTTCTTATAATTTGTAATGGCATGTATGACCTTATATTTTGTGCATGGACATTATCCACTTCACATATAGTAGATGTTGAAACATTTAATATCACATCTCTCTTCATCTTTGGCCAAAATAATTATCCTCCAACAAATCTACTATCTTAGTCATACAAAAGTGTCCACTTAAACCATCATTATGAAACTGTGTTATAATATTGTCTCTTAGATACCTAATTCTAACACATAATTGTTTTCCCTTGAAGAGATAACCATTCTGTATAAGGTATTCACCATAAGTAGTAACTGTATCATATATTAAAGGATTACTAAATTACTCAAATAATTTTCTAAAATTATGATAAATATCTTATAATTATATAATAACTTTAAATCTTACTAATTCATTCACAATAATAATTTAATAATCCCACTCCCCCAGTCATCGCATCAACTACGTGGTTTTTCTTTCCTAATTTATGATTCAAAATTAAATTATATCCATGCAATTAGTTCACCCACTTTGTATTACTATTATTTATGTTTTTATAGTGTTCACATAATTTAAATCCTTGTTATTTATAAATAGGATAAAATCCTTAGGAACCAAGTTAATCCTATAATGTCATAATGCATGTATAACTAAATAAAACTGGACATCAGATGTAGAGTAATTATTTATTACCTCATTTAATTTCTCAAATAAATATTATATTGGCCTTCAATATTGAATCAACACAATACAAACTAGCACATGTGAAGCATAAACTTTTAAAAACTATGATAATGCTAAACTAGGGTTTTTTGTAATAGTTTGCTTGAATAAATGAAATCTATCTATTTATTCCTTTGTAAAAAAAAAACTATTTTTCTCTTATGAAATTTTTAATTTTTGTAACAATCCTAGTAAAATTCTTAAAAGATAATATTTAAAATTGTATTAAACAATCAAAACTTTGTAGCGTTGTGATGCTCTTTATAATAGGCCACTCATTAATAATTTTTACCTTTCATTCATTGATTATTATAGCATTTACTTAAAATACAAATTATAAAAATACCAAGATACTTTACATAAACATGCACTTCTTTAGATTTTAAAATGATTCCCCTTTCATAACAATTATAATTTCATTCTCAAACATTAGTTTCTTATTTACTCTTACTGAATATTAGAAAAAATAATAAAAATAAACAACTAAAAATTCTAATATTATCTCATATAACCATGTTCATCACCATCATAAACATGTTGGGTGAATGAGATAATTTTAATGACATTAGTGTCCACTCATATAATTCATCTCTTGTCTTAAGCATTGGTTTCCACTCATATCATTCATACATATGAAACTAGTATTATCCCCTCCTTAGATCAATCTCAGTAAATTATTTTACTAATTTAAGGACATCCATCATATCATATATACAAGGTATATAAAACATATATTTTATAGTTATTTAATTAAATGATCTATTATCCACAAACATCTTTAATGTACCATATTTATTTCAAGTTATAAATGTTAGTGTTTCACATGGACTCATGCTCTCCCTTATTACACCCTTTCTCACCATTTTAGTAACCTATTTATTCAATTTTGCATCTTCTGTTGGACTCATCCTTTAATTTTCTTGATCAGGTAGAGATGATCTTGTAATAAACTAAATATTATGTTGAATATCTCTATTTGGTGGAAAAACATATAGTAAATAATTAGGTTTAATACTATCATATTATTTCAAAAAATCTACTATTTATGTTTGTATTTGCACCATTTCAATTTCTTATTTATTTAATATTAATGCATAACAACATCCTGTAATCTTCAAGTCTTCAATACAATATTTTATGGATAACATGATTTTTTCCCAATGTTCTTATTTAATGGGAGATAAATTTTCCTTTATACCACTTTTATAAATAGTATATGTATAATATGATCCATCATCAATTTAATTCATGTCATATTTCAATGGATTTCATGGCAACATATGGCATGCATCCATTGGAATAACAAAATACCATAATTCATGTGTAATTTATTTTATATAAAATTTATTTAAATTCTTTTTATTTATTGTAACTTCATTTCCTTTCTTAAACCATGAAATCTGATAATGATAATGGATGATTTTCAAATTACAAATTTACTTTCTTTAACATTTATTTAGAAACCATATTTTTAGAACTACCACCATCTATAATTACTTTACATAGATTAGTACCTTGTTTAGAAAACATTTTTATGTAGCCATGATTCACCATGATCATTATTATGCACCTATGCCTACCTTTAATATATCATTTTTCTCCTCATAATGGGATTTTATCCTATGTATACCAGTACAACTCATGTATTTTGTTATTTTATTTTAGCATCCACCAAATTTAATCTTGAGTAATCTTGGGCCTCCTTTATTGTCTATGATATTACACTCTAATGATTTATTTCTTTATTCTCCACATATGTAATATATATAATCTCTGCATGGACAATTCCATACCCTACCACTTCCATATCATCTACCTTTTTCAAATAATCTTCCTCTTTATTGATATTTAAATCCTTATTTATTATCCTCTAATCTTATAGTACCATGGGGTGATCCTCCTCTAATGAAAAAAAAACCTATCTCTTCCCCTTACTAGTGGTGATTGTCTTCTTTCTTGAAAATTTGATCTTTGATAATCTTATCTATTTTATTTTTATTATGCATTCAAATCTAATGGATGAGCCTCATCTATGAAAATTATTCTATGCATTTCTCAATTCATATTGAATAGGAAACTTTAAACCATATAGATACCTTACATCCATATTTTATTTTATTTTGTCAAGATCCACTAATATGGAAATATTTTAATACTCATATGTATATTCTTGTATATTCTGATCCTTTTGCTTTAAATTTTAGAATATTTTTTATAGTGTTTATGCATAATCTATAGAAATAAATTTATCCTTGATCTTGTTCTCCATCTTTATCAAAGTGTTGATATTTTTTTAAAACTTTCTCTATCTCTCTTTCTATAGGTGATCCAATGAAATATTTTTATGACCCCAAAATTTTATAATTTCTTATTTTCTCTTAAATTTATTGATTCTAAAATAATTTCCATGCAATTTAACCTATCTATCAACCATCATATACTCCACTGATTATGGTTGTTCTTGTTCTTTCTCATTTTTATAAAATTATTCTTCATGGTATATTTTTTCCATGTGTTTCCTCTATTTATTTCCTTTGTATTCTATTTTCACATTTGTGACAAGTAGTGTTGATTGTTTCACTTATCTCTATAGGTGTTGCATAGTATTTTTCATCTAAGCAATTCCTCTTCCTCCTCTCAACATCTCTACACATGTTATTCAATCAAAAAATACTCTACAAAAATAAAATTTAATAACCAAATATAAATTCAAAAATATATTACCTCAAAGATTTAAGCTTTATTTTATAATAGATGATGAATCTTATGAACTAAAAAGGCAAAAAATTAC
>JARHVA010008091.1:362500-422500 GCA_037957365.1 Torreya grandis
ACCATACAAGTAATTTATAATCACTTTCTTCATATAAATGTTGATGATTCATTATAGAATTTAATTCAACTTATTAATATACTAGACATCCCTTAGTTTATAATTAAACTTATATATATTTTTAGTTTCATCAAGGTAACTAAAAATGACACCAAGAAATGAAAAGAAATAGTAATTAGATTATTTAACAGTAAATGTGCATGTCTTTATATGCATCCTAATAATTCTAAGATTTGAAATAGAGAATGACATTCATGTTCCCCAAACATGTTAGCAACAAGATTTAATTGACCTTTTTCCCAATAATTCACATAAAAGATAAAAACATCTAAAATAAGATCTCTATATCCTCATGCTAGCTCACCAGTTAAATAATTGTATAAAATATGATCATAAGTATATATATATATATATATATATATATATATATATATATACATATATATATATATATATACATATATATATATATACATATATATATATACATATATATATATACATATATATATATATATATACACACACACACACACACACACACACACATATATATATATATATATATACACACACACACACACATATATATATATATATATATATATATATATATTTACATATACCAAAAGGAAATAGTTATATAGTTCAACAGTTAATAAATTTTCATGGTAATTTGTAACTTGTTAAAAATTCAAACCATCATACTTATTTTTCCTAAAACCATCAAGGATAAGTGATATAGCTTCATACATAATCTCTAGTAATGATAACCATATAAAACCCATTCCATGGGACTATATAAGAATTATCTAAATTATATAAATAAACTAATGTTATGCTAATCATGAGTAGGATTAAATAGAATATTCATTAATATAGTAATGTAAATAATTAAATGTACTAATGTAAACACAATAACAATAATCGTTTAACATCTCAGAAAAAACCTAGAAGTATATACATCAGTGATTTAATTTAGAAACATAAATAATACTAAAACATCTTATGATATGACAAAAATATAAGTTTCCTCCTCCTCTTTCAGTAAATCTATTTCCATGGAAAATATACCATATAATAATTGCCAAGCATAAATAGAATAATAATAGTGATGAAATTAGATTATAACTACATTCAATAAACATACTAAATGAAAGTGATTAAAAACTAAGTTAAGAATCATATAAACAACATGTAATAAAATTTTACCAAATATAACTCACCTATCCATGAGATATCTATGAATGCGAGAAATATGTAACCATATCAAAAAAATCCTCCTCAATAGTCCTATGAGCCCAACCATCGATGGCCCTTACCACCCTATCCATTAGCTAGCTAGTAGTTCTAGTAACTAGGGTTAGGAAGGTATTCTGATCAAGTCAAGGTTCCTATACCATTGGGTGACTCAACATAATAACTTAAGGTAAAATAGGTAAGTGACTAACAAAAATATCATCCCAAGATTAAATAGAAATAATCAAGTAATGACATTATTATAAATTAGAATTTGGGATAATCCACTATAGGTTATTCATATGTCATAGTTATATATTTATAAACCAAATGCATGTCCGTAATTTTTGGTTATAGCCAACTTAGAAAACCTCCAAGAATATGGTCAACTTTAAACATCCTAGCTATCAATCCATATCAATTGTTCATAAGCACACAACTATAGCTTAGGTATTTAAGTCCAATCAAGCATAATTATTCAAAATTATCACAATTCAAAAAATCATTTAATATGATAACAATTGAAATTAAAACCCAAAAAAGGTATACTTATCACAAAGTAACAATCCATAAATAATCATTCATTTACAACAATCATCTCATAACACTAGTCAACACATTCAACATGACTTCGAGGCATACATCATATTTTTGATATTGGTATCTAATTATTCAAGTGACCATTTAAAGTTTGAAAATAGACTTAAATTTTGAGAATGGATATAATAGATGCATGGGATTGTCATAAGGTCTCATGACCTCATATGATCCTTGAATTAAAAATCACTTTTAATAGTTTTTAAAGAAAAAATCCCATTATAATTTTATATGAAGATGAAAGTTCTGCTATAATTTAATAAATTCTAATAAGGCTTCATCCATAACCCAACACAAGAAATAATTTAATACATGTATATAAAACTAGTTTAAACATAAAAACATGATACTTTAAGTGGTTCAATTGAATCATTGAGAAACATATAAAAATTCCATTTTATTGGAACAATAACAATAACAAACTCAAACTCATTTTTAGCTTCAATCTATAAATTATAAAGCCTTTTGTTCCAACAACACAATGACCGAAATCAGTTTTCAAACCCCCAAATCATACTTCAACCCTATATATTAATAATCAAAAGATTATACAAAGAGAATAATTTTTTTGGAGTAAGATAGAATTGGAAAAAGCTTAGACAAAAATTATTCCACAACCTTAGATTATTTTTTCCATCCAAAAGGTATCACATCCCAAAAGTATATATATGTAAACAAGGTTTAAGAGAAAAACTAGTAGGACATATACACACACTCCCTTTAATTAGCAATTTTTATCTATGTATTGTATAGATAGATAGTGTATGTTGACTAAGTTTATTTCAAGGACCCAATATTAACATTTTCATAGAAATGAGTAGCATAATATAAATTATTTCAATTATAGATAGAGGGAATTTATTTCTAGATAAATTTTACCTCAAATTAAAATATATCTAATCAAAATAAAACATAGTAGGTCATACCTTAAATTTTGACTACAAATAAGAGGAGAGCCCACTACCAAATTTATTTATGCAACAAAAATTTAGACCATCCGAGGTAGAGAAATATTAAAAATCCTTACTTGGGAATTTGTAGGTTAAAGAGAAATGATAGGTTGCATAAAAAGTAGACTAGGCCATTTCTAGATCATTGACCAAAAGATAAATTTTAGATTCCAAAAGAAAAACCCTTAATTTACATATTCCCAAAATTCTCTCCATTACACCATCTTCCTCTCTTTCTTCCCCCAAGCCATCTACATTTTCATTTGATCTTGCATTCAAGAGGAGTGTAGTTTCCCTAATACATTTACTATTTATTTCCTATCCTAACTAAATAAAGAGTTCTTCCATTATTGTATATAATGGAGAAAATATAATTTTTACTTTGTCTTAATTGGTATTCCCATATAATCTTTCAAAGAATACCCACCTAACTCCCCTTTTTACTCACTAATAAGAGATTCAAACATAAAAATAAAATCCCATGTCCAAAGTCTGTGAGTAGCAAGGATAACATTCCACCTAAACTTACATCTTTTTCCTCCTATCATGTACATCTCATTAAATTTACCCCTATATATCTCATACTCCAACCATCCCCTTTCTCTCACCTACCATCTTCCACTCTTCACAGAGTAAAAATAAATATGAACCAAGCAAACCACAATATATAAATCTATGGCAAAACCAAGTTTGAGATAACATTTTTTGTCTTCCATCCCCAATGGAACCATTCTCCCCCTTCCATTTTTCATATATGTCCCCCTCTTTTTCTCTCTCACACCAACCATCTACCCAATTAATCCTTCATGCCCTTTACTTTTTCATCCATTCCCATACCAATAATCCTATCTGACATTTAATGTTGAGGGGAGAGAGAAAAACACTTCCCAAGTAGTTGACTACCTTCAAATCACCCAATGTGCCAACTATTATAAATACAATAGTAAAAAAGATTAACTTAAAATATATATAATAATAGTAAAATATAATATTTTAAATATCATGTGGTTTTAGCATCCAAAAAATATCAAGTGGTCAACTCAAAAGTCCAAGTAGGGTCATGGGGGTTTTAGGTGAGTCTACCTAGGATGTCCAAGTAAACTTATAAGGTTAATTCAAACAATGTTGAGGGTGGTGATGATTCTACAAATGGGATAGATAAATAGATATATAGATAGATCTAAAATGGGAAAATCAATTGAGTAAAACAAAATCAACCAACAACACATTGGTACATAATAACTAATCAGTAACAAAACTAACCATGGAACCAAAATAATACTACATAATGAAGATGACATAGTTTTCTAATGGCGTGAGACCAAACCAAAAAAATGTTATATTTTTTAGAATACATCTAACTACTCAAGAAATAATTTGTCATCCTAAGTGTCAATGTCTCCATCCAACCTAGCTCATATTCGGTACCTACAACCACCTATTATACATTAGTATTACTTGAATGATATTAAATAATGTAATACATAACTATAATAAAAACATAAACTATGTCAAATAATCCATATAATATTAGTATAATAAATTAAATATAGCATGACCATCAACCTATAATCAACATGTCAACATATCAAAATTTGTCAATATTGTCTATCTAGATAAAAATAGTACATAAGTTTGCTAAGCATGTGCTAATAATAATGGTGAAGCAATCATATATGTATTAGGGAAAAATAAATCTAAATTTTAGTAGTATTTGTATATTAAGATAAAATAATAAAATTTAAAGATTAGTCATGATATCCATTAATCATAATAATTACCTGAGATATCTCATAATGTAACCAACTAAAATAAGACCAACACCAATAATCACCAGTTGAGTGTTATGAATACATGTTAAACATGGTATAATCACCATCTATATAAGGCTATCAGGTCAAGTATTGACATCTATCCCTAATAAAATAGGATTCATCGTAATGACTAATAATAATCAAGAATAAAACTCTCTAATAAACTCCAACAAAACCAATCTATACTACTTCACAATCTCTCCCCCAGTTATCAGGTGGTAAGGCTTCAAGAATATCTTGCTAACATTCCTATCTACTATTATAAATATAGCCACATTATCTAATATAGAAGGCCAATTAAAGTCTTCCTTCCCATATTGACATGTCCTTCATGACACTGAAAGGGAAAAAATAACACTTAAGTGACACTTTCACAGAAGAAAATTCAAGCAAGTCTGCAAACTTATTTGGAGCTCTCCCACTATCATGCCTTAGAAAGGACATTAGAACATTAAAATTTTGAGAAAAAAACCACAAAACATTCACCAAACCAAAATTTTCATTCTTAATTAGCACAAAATCTCAAAGTAACAACTAATAATTCCAAATAATACTATTTTTATTAATCATTCTATCCATTTTGTGAAGGTGATTAATGAAACATAATAAGGAAATTATATACTAAGCATAGTATTTTACACTTTCCTTAAAATAATTTCCAATAAAACTGTTATATACACTTCTAAGCATGTAACATAGACAAATAAAAAAAAGTCATAACCACTAGTGTCAACACACCCATAACTACAACATGAGGTAAATAATCATAATCATCCAATCCCAATATCTTTCAACCAAAAACACAACATAATAGTGGAATGTTATATGAAAATATTATTCGACATGCGTAATCATAATAAAATTTATTAAATAATGTCCTTACACATGGGTAGTAATCTATACTATTATGATTACTCTATTATATCAACAACTTCTTAGGGGTTAGTGCAACATCCCACACCAACCATGTTGAACATCAAAGAATGTGTACTAGGGATCAAATTAACTCAAAGGCTTACAACATGTTCTCCAACACATAGATAAGCTCACACATTGTCTAATGATACCAATACCACCATTCAAAACCAGTCATCTAAGAGCATCACCCAACATTCAACACTTTATCTAAGAGTTAAGTAGGTACCTAGGATTTTAAACACTGCTTTATTAAGGCTTTGTGTTGCTCTATTAGAGCATAAAATCAACATACATTATATTTATACTTATACATAACACATAAATATTAATCCCATAATATCTCTACTAAGTATAACATAAGAAATACCTTAACCAAATCGTGGTTACACCTATGAGACAACACATTCATGCATTTTAACAAGTATCACCTTACTCAATTTACATAAATGTCTAAATTTTAGACTATTTAGCGCTTCACAAGTTCTTAGAAATAAAATTTCATAATGGTTACTTTTAGAACAAGCTCCAAGAAGTGGTTAAGGGAGTGATAAATCTATAATGTTACCATTATGCACTAAGATCCCATGGTGAACATATGTCACATATGGTGCACACTATGAATGAATCAAGTAGCTACTTTTGTAAATGGGAAAAGTGTATTTTTAACCTATAACAGAATCCACTTCCTAGCTGGTACTCATTCTCAAAAATTATAGATGTAGTGAGTCACTACCCTTTAACCTCACCAATACTCAATACTAGAGTAGTGATGAGGGATTATGGTACACAACACAATTTTATATCTTTGTAGATTTGAATCAATAGAAGTTTTTTCAATAGCTAAATACATCACATGAGTGGCTTATTGTCATATTATGACAAAATACTCACACAACAATATTGATAACATAAAACAATGAATGGTCTACATGGTTAATTTTATAAGCGGGATACACCCTTACACAATAACATCATTATCAAATTTTGTAGTTAACAACATACATACATATGTGTGAAGTCTTCATACTATAGTCTTGATAACAAGACATGTATGGGAAAGTCCACAATGTTAACTACATACATTAAATATAGTAAAGATATGAATTTACATAATTTAACATGATTAGTGAAAAGGAATAGGTACACAACGCATAATAGTTTAATATATAAGGAGGAGACACATGAAAATAAGTCACACATAATAACTCAGGTTATAAATAATTATGCCAAGGTAATTTCACATCACAAAAATTAACACACATGGTGTGAAGCACAAGGGTCCATAATCCCCATTGGGTTACATGATGTCTAGATGCCATCCAAATGACACAAAATATACATCATATAATACCCTTAATAAATCCTAGGGATCTCAAATTATAATTAACTTCCATCTAGGAAGGTTGTCTTTCAATAAGCCCTAAAAATATATCTCCATAAGTTTTTATATGCTTACCAATAATGTTTATGCATCATGGATAGATGGCTCAAGCTAACTAATAATAATAAGATTTCCTCAATACTAACTTGCCCAAGTAAGTTAGTCACACTCACCTACTAGACCCTCCAGGCTCAAGCCACACCCTTGGACCTCCCAAGATATTATATGCACAACAACATCATTATATAACTCATCCATGTAAGTTATCAATGACCACTAAGACATTATCTCATGATTCCATCAACAAGCTTATATCACTATTCTTCTAGTTGACTTAATCTAACAAGTAAAAGGTTGAATGGTGATGTTTGTTTTGATGCAACAATTTATTCGGGAAAGGGTGGACTGATCTAAAGAACAAGGTGAATGTTATAGCACTACCATGGAAATTAAAATTTTACATAATCATCAAGTTTAATCAAACTTCACATAAACATTCTCATAGATGTAGACATAACCAAAAACATAACAAACATCTTCATGGGTGTAAAAACATATGCCAACACCAATTAGGTAGTATTGAGGATGCACAACTCAACCAAATACATTGAAAATAACCCCATGGAAATAAAAATATCCATTTTTAAAATCACAACCTCATGTAAATCAACCAATCTGTGATCAAATAATCATCATAGATGTAAAGATATGCATGATAAAAATAACATCAAAGATATAAAACAGATAATAGACATCCCAAAAGACTTATTTACCTTCATCCCTTTGTATTTACATAAACACATGCTTCTCTATCTAACTCAAAAGAGACCAAAATACATAAATAATATCAAGCTCTTACTTCATCTCGAGATGTTCCCTCATAGGCAAAATTCCCAAGCCTTACTAATTTACCCAAGTAAATAAAACACACTCACCTTATTTATCCCTCTAGGTTTAAGCCTAACCCTTAGTATTCTTAAGTTCATAATGTTCTAATCATATATTTATAACTTTCCCATAGAATTTAATCAATAGACATCAAACATAATTTCCCCAATTGTAAGGGCAAAGCAATTATCACCAGTCTTGCCAACTAGCTTATACAAGTGAATAATTGATAGGTGATGCTTGGGCCAAAGCAACTTGATAAAGAAAGGGTAGACCCAATAAATTTTATAGGTAAGTGTCACAAAGTTATTTCTTAAATTTACTAATTTTTGCATGAACACACACACACACACACACACACACACACACACACACACACACACACACACACACACACACACACGCACACGCACACGCACACGCACACGCACACACACACACACACACACACACACACACACACACACACACACACACACACACACACACACACACACACACACACACACACACACACATTCCATAATGTGATAATTTCTAGTACTTTAGGTTGCCTAAACCAAGTACTATTTAATTCATCCAAGAAGCTAGGTGGATTTATAAAGGTCACAACATAGCTTCCTCAAGTAAATAAAACATATATGATTCCATAAAAATTATATAACTCTATATATGGTTTAGTTTACACATAATCATACAAGGTTTCAGTTTAGTCTTTGGAACACAACATAGAAATACAAGTTTCATTCAGTTATCACAAGGAATGCACATACATTCTAGTATAATAAACCTCCATAAGGATATGTACATATACACAAGGTGTATTTAAATCCACCCAAAAGTATATTATGTAAATATAACCCTTTTTAAGCATATACATAATCATGCAAAAGCTCAACTAACTTTTCAAGTATATGCTAAATTTTGTTCAGTGTATTGAAAATCGTCAAAAACCTTTAAGCACATGGTCTTATACTAGATGAAATAACTCTAAAAAAATTATTTTGTAAGTGAAAATAATGATTTAGACCACATACATAGCCTAAGGTCTCACTTGTTGATGTAAGTAATGATCCTTCAATTAACTCAAGAATACACAACCAACAATGATTAAAACACAATAAAATTTATACCAAATACCATAATCACACCAAAAAATTTAAAAGTATGCACAAAGTATATTATAGGTAGGTGTATATTCAATTAACATTGATTATTCAACTTAAAGTAAGGGAAATATAATCAGTCCATGTAACTTTCACACTTAATTATTTTGCATCCATACATTTCCTTAGTAAATAATCAAGAACAATAAATAGTTGGTTCATTAACATTTTTGAAAACAATAATTTCATTAAGGATCAACCCAAATTTTTTCAACATCCTTCCAAGTATATTCAATCATTGTTGATTAATATTTTACCCACATGACAAAGTAAATAATATGCTTGTGTAACTATGGTTTTCAATGTTACAGGTATAAAAGTGTACAAGCATCCATAGATTTTCCACTAGAATCAACTATATAGTACATATACTAATAACTTTCATCTTAAACAAAAGATAATTTAGAGATAAGTATAAAATGAGTGGAACCCAGATAAAACATTTCATCTAAAAAACATTTACAAAATAAATGTTTGAACATGTCATGACACAACAGTATGTGTTCATTTCTAGCCAACAAAAATTAAATGATATACATACTTAGCTCATAATAATGAAGTGAAACTTATGTATATTCAACCATTATTCATGTTTATGAAAATTAAGCATGTAATAATACAATATCAACATATTCTTTTCCACCGTACAAGTAATTTAAAATCACTTTATTAATCTACATGCTGATGATTCATTTGAAAATTTAATTCAACTTATTCATCTTGTAGTTATCCCTTAGTTTAGAATTAAACTCTAAAATTTATTAATTCCAGCAACGTAACTAAGAATGCTATCGAGAAAGGAAATCAAGCATAAATTAGATTGTTTAACAACAAATGTAAATGTCTTATTCGTAGCCTCATAAGTCCAAGGTATGGAAGAAAGAATGATATCCATGCTCCTTACATGTGCTAGCAATAATATTTAATTAAACTTATTCCAAATAATTCATACCCAAGCTAAAAACATCTAAAACAAGATTTCAACATCCTCATGCTACCTCAATAGTTATTCCAATGTATATAATATAATCACAAGTGTATATATATATATTTATGTATATATATATATATGTATATATATATATGTGTGTGTGTATATATATATATGTATATATATATGTGTGTGTATATATATGTGTGTATATATATATACATATATATATATATAGATATATATATACATATATATATATATATATATATATATGTATATATATATATATATATCTATGTATATATATATGTATATATATATATACATATATATATACATATATATATATATATATACATATATATATATGTATATATATATGTATATATATATATATATTTATGTATGTATATATATATATATATATATACACACACATATATATATATATTTATGTATATATATATGTGTGTGTGTATATATATATATGTGTGTGTGTGTGTGCGTGTGTCTATATATATATATATATATATATATATATATATATATCCCAAAAGGAAATAGTGAGATAGTTCATCAATAAACACCCCTTCAAGGTATGTTTTAACATTTTAACAATTCAAACCAACATACTTATGTATGCTAAAAATACTAAGGATGAGTGATATAGTTGTATATATAATCTCTACTCATGATAACCATATAATAACCATGCTATGGGATTACATAAGCATTATATAAACTATGTAAACAAACCAATGGTATGTTGGTCATGTGTAGGATTAACTACAATGTTCACCAACATAGTAATGTCAAAAATGAAATGTACTAGTGTAAAAAAAATTATGATAATCCTCTAAAATTCAAGGAAAAACCAAAAAGTGTATACATCAATTATTGAATTTAGAAACGTAAATGATAATCCAACATCTTGCCATATGGCAACAATATAAGCCTTTTACTCCTCTTTTAGTATAATCTATTTCCAAGGCAAGGTTAGCATATAATAACTACCAAGAGAAAATAGAATAGAAATACTAATACAATTAGATTATAATGGAATTCACTAAACATACTATATGAAATTGATAAAACAACTAAGTTAAGAAGCATAAAAAAAAACATATAATAGCATGTTAACAAATATATCACACTTGTCCATGAAATCATCCAAAAGTGCAAACAACATGTAACTATGTTAGACAAACCCTCCCAACCAGTCTTATGAGTCCAAACACTAATGGGTTTTACCACCCCATCCATAAAATTGATGGAGGTTATATCAATTATGGTTAGGAAGGGATTCTAAGCAAGTTGGGGTTCCCAAGCCATTGGAGGACACAAAATAGTAACATAAGGTAAAACATGTAAGTGACTAAAAAAAATGTTATCCTAAACTGAAATAGATATAACCAAGTAATGACATTAATATAAATTAGAAGTGGGGATAATCCACTATATGCTATTTATATGTATTTATAAACCAAATCCATGTCTATTATATTTTTTAATACCTATCTTGGAACATATCTAAGCATATGGTCATTCTTAAACATGCGAGCTACCAATCCATATCCCACGCTCATAACGGAGGATGATTATTCAAAATCAACGTAATTTAAATAATAATTTAATATTATAAGAAATAAAATTATAACCCAATCAAGGTATACTTAACACAAATCCATAATCTATAAATAATCATTCATTTACAACAATCAACTCATATTACCAGTCAACACATTCAACATGACTTACAATAATACATCATATTTTACACAATGGAAATGAATGATTTAAAATTGATTTAAATTTTGATAATCAATATAATGGGTTCATTGGATCATCAATAATTTTAATGACCTCATATGATCCATGAATCAAAAATAGGTTTAAATTGTTTCATAAAAAGCAATAACTACCAGAATAATTTTAGATGAAGATCAAACTTCTACTACAAGTTAATAAATTCCAACATGGATTTGCCCATAAGCCAGCACAAGCATGTGTTTAATATGTGTATATAATATTATTTTAAAAACACAAACCATCAAGAACTTCAACTGAATCCTTGAGCACACTAGATAAATTAATTTTTATTAGAACAATAACAAACTCCAATAGATTTTCAACTTTGATTTAAAAATTCTAAACCCTTTCACTCCAACAACACAAAGATGCAAATCAATTTTCAAACCACCAAATCATACATCGACCCCATATATAAATTAAACAAATATTATATGGTGATAATGATGAAGGCAAAAATTCACTTTGCAAACAGTTGTACATAGAATTACAAGATATAGGCCTGCAGAAAGATGGCTTAAAATTAGTTGGAACATGACCTCTATTTTGGTCGAAAGATGTGGGACAAGGTTTAATTTATTTATAGGTGTTGTTGGCATTTTCGTATGCAGCATGACTCTTATAGATGTCATCATGGAATCTTTGGTTGCATAACGATTTTGGGTTCATTCACTGACGCCTATCACTGTTGAAGCAAATCTATGTGAGTTGTTTTTGGATTGTGTCTTGCTTTCTTCTGAATTTTATTTCCACGTTTAATTTTTGATTGTGGAGTCAATGAAAGCATAAATTGGGGTGTATTAGTGAAGCCAAGGAAGGCTTAGTGAAGAGCCAAGAGAATCTCTAGAAGAAGAGCATAGTGAATTGCTCAAGAAGAAGAAGAAGATCCAAGAAGAAGCTTGGATAGTTTGCCAAAAGACTAAGGTGAAATAGAATTAGGTGAGGTAAAGGATGGAGTTTTAAGAATTGAGAAGAGAATCTTGGGAAGCTCAAAAGTAAGGGATCAAGTGAATGCTCAAGAAGAAGATCCGAAGCAAGGTAAGCTTGGATTTGTGATTTGTGTTTGTTGAAGTATAATGAGTTGTTGCAGGACTAAGAAAAGGATCAAAATACTAGGATGCAAAAGGCCTAGGTGAGATCAAGGAGATTGTCAAAAGACCAGTCAAGGAGAAAAGGCTTGGGTGAGACAAGGGATCAAGAGACCAAGGTGGAAAAGACTTGGGTGAAGATCTCAGAAATGGAAGCATTGTTGAAGGCACTACAGAGTAGCAAGGTACATGAGGGCACCAAGAAGAAAAAAAGCATCCAAAAGAAGAAAGGTATGAATAATATTGAAATTGATAAAGAAACTGATAGTTTGAAAAGAGAGATTTAGCTAATTTTGTAGATAGATATGAGTCTTGGATGCAGATGGATAAGCAAGAATGGGTATGGCCAATGAAGAAGAGGTTGAAGTGGCCAGTTGATCTCCTAATGAAGAGGAGAAGAAGGAAAAATGAGATTTCCAAGGAGAGAGAAGCCCATAGAGGCAAGAAGATAAGAAGGTTGCCAAGTGAGCAACAAGAGCAACAAGTTGTGAAGAAGGTTCTCATTGAGGAGAACAAGAGAGAAGAAGGAAAAGATAAAGCAGTCAGGAAGAACACTTGAGAAGATAAGAGTGTTGGTGAAGAGAGAACTCATAGGGACCTTGTGGTCTCTTGTTTTTATATCTAATGTTGTTTTTGCAAGGGTAATTATAGGTATGAGCAGCCTTATGAAGGTCAAAATAAGGGCCTTGGAGAGTGAAGAGATTGGTGTAAGACAAGACACCAAATGCACAAGTGAATGTGTAAGAGAAAAGAAAAAGTTTGCTGCTATTGATAAAGAAGGAGAGATGCATTGGTTAATGCATGAAGAAGGTGTTGGGGAACCCCTACAAGAAAGAGAAGAGATGGAAGATGAAGATGACTTCCATGATGCCATTGAATGCTAAGAAGAATAAAGAGAGCAACCAAGCACAAAGGGAGAGAAAGATTTCTCCATAGACCAAGCTATCAAAGAGGTAAATGAAGTGTTAAGACCTGATTTTGATTATTATTTTGAGCATGAAAATGTTAATACATAGGTTAGATGAGGCAAGAGGAAGATGAAATCCTCACACAAAGCAGTCAATCATGGATATGTGATGCCTAAATGGTGGAAGAAGCAAACTCCCAAGCAAGAGGAAGCACTGGTACAAAAGCATGGATGCAGGATGCCTACATGGTTTGAGAAGTCAAATGATAAGAAGGAGAAACAAGTATGGGTGCCTAAGAAGGCAAAGAGAGAAGACGTGAGTGTTGAGGCAACAACACCAAGAAATCAATGGAGAAAGGTGACAGGTGACACAAGTACATGGAAAGGTAAACAAATTGTTTATGATGAAGTTTTGGAATCATTTAATGATCTTTTTATGGAAAATGAGGAATGGAAAGTGGCTGTGTGGACTAATATGCAGCAATAAGGGAGTTCCAAGAGGATGGATGAGGAAAGTGGAGATGTGAAATCAGTGCATATGATTGAAAAGAGTAAGGAGACACAAGGTAATAGTGCTCCTATTGTTTTTGATAAGTATATTGATGATGATAAAGAAGCTGATTTATATGAAGGAACCATAAAGTGGATGAATGTATTTATAGAGGATGAAAGATTTGATGTATGACATGAGTATTTGGATGAGTTTGTGTTGAGTGATGAGATGAAGAGTAAGGCTAGTAAGGAACAAGCAATCCTTCAGGTTGATAAGCCCAAGTTTGATGAAGAGAATGGTGAGATAGATGGGATCTCACTAAAGGAAGAGTTGAAGATGTTGGAGGAACTATTTGGTTATTCAAGAGAGATGAATGAAGGTACAAGCTATGGTGAAGACACCATTGGAAAGAGTGAAATAAGACAAGAGCAAATCAAAGAGGCAAAGGCAGTTTTGATCAAGGAGCAGAAATGTGAAGGTAGCCAAGAGGCTTCATGGCCTAAAAAGATTTTGATTCTAAGGTGGCTTTGAATGTTTTTTATGTAGGTATGAAGGTTGCTAAAGTGAATGACATACATGAGTCATTGGAGAAGCTCATGGAACAAGAAGAACAACAAGAAGATCAAGAAGACATGTATGAAGATGAAGAAGCATGGAAGCGGGAGCTGGCAGCTAAGAAAGAAATGAGGAGAAGAACATACCAAAAAAGGAAGAAACGCAAGATGAAAGATAAAGATTATCAAAGACAAGCATTGGTATTCACAACAAGACTTTGGGATCCAGGCATATAATGAAGACTAATACATGGAGGCAGCAGTTCATTTGAACCAAGGTTCAAATTGTTTCTAGAGGGAGAGTATGATGCAAGAGCATCTATAGACATCTTTGCAAGACATGGTTACAATTAAATTCAATGTCCAATTATTGTATTTTCCCTCCATAATGTTTTATAAGGAGGAGTAATTGTAATTGTTAAAAGTAAAAAGAGTGGAAAAGGTAAAAAGTAGTTGATGGGGCTGTTGAGGAAAATCAAGGAGGAGTGGTTGAAAATATTTCAACCTTAGTATATTGTTAAAAATTAAAAAACTATTTATTTTTTAATCCTGAGCCCAAATTGGGCATAGAGGTTAGAGAAGTGAATAGAAAAGAAAATACATAAGAATAAAAAGAGGATAGGGGAGTACGTAGAAAGGAGGAGGAGAAGAGGAAGGTCGAAAGAAGAAGGATAGAAGGAGAATTTCTTATTCAGGAAGAAGAGAGGTTTGAGCCTCAGGCCTAGTGAATGTTCATCTCAGTTGATGGTTCTTATTCGAGCTTCATATTAAGTGGCTCGTGTGACAGCATAGGAAGGATATGGAAAGCAGAAGGATTTTTTTCACATGTTTTGGAGGGACATCGAAATGCTATCACTTTTGCTACTTTTGTCAAAATCTTAGATTCTAATCAGAGTGTTCGAAATCTAGTTACTACCTCAAAGGATCGGACTCTACGATTGTGGCAGTTCATCCCCAATGAGAACACGATAGATGTGAAAACATTCAGGCCATGCAAAGTGTTGAAAGGCCATACGTCCTCAGTTCAGACTGTTTTAGCGAGCTGACATAGGAATTTGATTTGCTCTAGTTCTTGGGATTGCTCAATCAAAATATGGCTAGTTTTTGGAGAGTTGGATATTGACAGCAATGGTGGCTCACTGAAGATGAGAAAGTTGGAAGATGCATCTGTTCCAACAAAGCAGTTTGAACCTCAGATTGAAGCTTCAAGGACATTGGAAGGACATACACAATGTGTTTCTTTAGTCATGTGGTTTGAAAAAGGATACAATTTATTCTACTTCTTGGGACCATTTAGTTAGGGGATGGGATTTTGAAACTGGGATTAATATAAGCACTCTGGGTTGTGGCAAAGCACTTCATTGTTTAAGTATTAGTGGAGAAAGCTTAGCACTAATTGTTGTAGCTAGAGCTGATTCTGTACTTAGAATATGGGATCCTCGTGTGCCAGGTTCTCTTATGCCTATTCATCAATTGTTGTCACACAAATCTTGGATCACAGCATGCAAGTGGCATCCAGAGTCCAAGCATCGTATTATCTCAACATCATATGACACAAACAGGGACTTTGATGTAATAGAAACATTGGATTTTCTTCTTACATCAGATAATAAGGTTTTTAAGATAAGATAGAATGAGATAAACCTTAGGCATAAATTATTCCACCACTTAAAGTTATTGTTGTGTGTGTGTGTGTGTGTGTGTGTGTGTGTGTGTGTGTGTGTGTGTGTGTGTGTGTGTGTGTGTGTGTGTGTGTGTGTGTGTGTGTGTGTGTGTGTGTGTGTGTGTGTGTGTCACATTTATAATAAAAACTAACTTGAAATGTACACACAGTCCATTTTATTAACAAATTTTCTTTATCTCATATAAATAGATAGGGTATGCTGACTTAGTTTATTACAAGGACCTAAAATTAACATTTTCATAGAAATGAGTAGTAGAATAGAAATAATTTCAAGTATAGATAGAGGGAATTTATTTCTAGATCCTTTTAGTCCCAAATTAAAATATATCTAATCAAAATAAAACACAAGTCATATTTTAAATTTCCACTGCAAAGAAGAGAAAATCCCACTCCAAAATATATTTATGGAATATAAATTTAATCCATCCAAAATAGAGTAATCTTAAAAATAATTCAAATTTTTTAGGTTAAGTAGAAATAATTGGTTGCAAAAAATGACCAGGTCATTCGTATAATGTTGACTAAAAGCTAAATGTCAAATTCTAGAATCAAAACCCTTCACTTCTATTTTGCTACCTTTTTATCCATTATGCCTTCTTCTTTTATTTTTCCCCCATGCCATCCAAATTTTCATTTGATCTTACATTCAAGAGGAATATAGTTTCCTTCATACATTTATTATTTTCTTCCTAACCTGAGTAAATGGAGCATTCTACCATTAATGGAAATCATGGACAAAATACAGTGTTTCCTTTGTCTTAATTATTCCTCCTACATATTCATTCAACTATCACCCACCTCACACCCCTCTTAACTCTAGAAAAAGAGATCTAAGCAAAAAAATAAAATGCCATTCCTAAAATCCATAGGTAGCAAGAAAAATGTTCCATGTGACCTTCCCCTTTTTTCCTCTTACAATGTCCTTATCCTTCAGTTTCCCCTAACGAATCTCATATTCCAATCATCCCATTTCTCTCACCTACCATCTTCCACTCTTTACAAAGTAATAAGAGATCCAAAACAAACAAACCATCGTACAAAAGTCTATGGGTAAACGATGTTCAAGCCAAGATTTGTGATCTTGGATACCTAAGGGAAGTGTAGTCCCCCTTCCTTTTTTACCCTATGTACCCTCTTCTTTCTCTCTCATTCCATCCATATACCCAACCACCCCTATGTCCCTTTTAATTTTTAATCCATACCCATACCCATAATTAATTTCAACATTCAATTCTAATGGGAGAGAAAAACCACTCCCCAAGTCATCAACCACAATTCAAAGAAACTAATGTGCCAAACATGATAAATTTAATAGTAAAAAGGTCTAGTTTAACCAAAATCTAATAATAATAATAATAATAAAATATCATATTCTAAATATCATGTGGTTTGAAAATTCAAATAAATATCAAGTGGTCAACTCAGAAGTCTAATTGGGGTCATGGGGGGGGGGGAAGGTTTAGGCGAGTCCACCTAGGATGTTCAAGTCACCCTGCAACATTAATTCAATCAAGGCTGAGGGTGGTGATCAAACTATGAATGGGAGAAATAGAGATATATTAGAAACAATAAGATCAATTTAGAAAAAAAAAGCAACCAACAACACATAAACACATAATAACTAAATAGTAATATGACTAAGCATGAATAAAAAACGCAACTACACGGTAAAGATGACATAATTATCCAATGGTATGAGACCAAAATAAAAATTCTTATAGATTTTGGAACCTATTCAACTATTTAAGAACCACTTCATCATCCTAGGTTCTGACATCATCTTCCAACCTACCTCACATTAGGTACCTACAACCACTGATTATACATCAATAGTACCTAAATAATAATAATAATAATAATAATAATAATAATAATAATAATAATAATAATAATAAATAATAATAATAATAATAATAATAATAATAATAATAATAATAATAATAACAACAACAATAACAATAACAATACCAATAATAATAATAATAAATGTGATACAAAACAATAATAAAAAAACATAAATTATGTCAACTAGTCTATATATCATTAGTGCATTAAATTAAATATAGCATGAAAATCAACCTATAGTCCACATGTTAACATATCAAAATCCATCAATATTGTCCAACTAGATAAAGGTAATGCAAAAGTATACTAAGCATGTTCCAATAATAATGGTCAAGTAGTCATATATGTATCAGGATAGAATAATTCAATGTAAACATCATTCATGATATCCCTTAATCATAATACTTAGCCTAGATATCTCATGATGTAACCAATTCAAATAGAACCAATATTAATAATTACCAGTTGAGTGATAGTATGACATGTTAAACATACTATAATCAACATTTGTAGAATGACACTAGGTCGATTGATGAAAAAATTTCCATATGGATTATTTCAAATGGAGTTGATTTAAAATTACATTTCCTTAGGGTATGAAAAAATTTGTTTCTTTATAAGGGTTAAGGAAGAATTTTTCTTTTAGAATATTGAAAACTATAAAAAAATCAACCTATACACTGATAGGGTTAATAGAGAATTTACTAACGAACATACCCTTAATCACTTCTCTAAATAAATATCATGTCCGAGTTCATTTCACTACAAGGATTGGTATAATTTTTCCATAAGTAATTTAATTTATTTCAATTCATTTTAAATTAAAATGATCACTCCAAACTATCATAAAAGGTGGTTTCTTTACATAATTAAAGTGTTATCTTTTTGTGGTTTGATTTGTCATTTTCATTTTATGTTGACATAGGATAAATTAAGATGGCCACATTGATAACATCCATCATAACCATATTTGGAATTCATGTAATATCATTTTCTTCTTGAAATGGAGTTGATGCAAATTGGTATATATTTAATTTATGCAAGACATAGACTTATTATTGATGAATATTTCATTACTTTTTTACATAAATTTTAAAATTAAATATATATCTTATTTTATCTTCTAATGGTTCAATTTAATACTACATTATTATTTCCATATTCAACTTGTTACTAAATTATTTTTAAATCTCATTAAAAATTTTTGTACCTTTCTTAATTCATCACTACCAGAAAAAATATACACAATCTTCTAGTTTTATTATTATTATTATTATTATTATTATTATTTATTATTATTATTATTATTATTATTATTATTATTATTATTATTATTATTATTATTATTATTATTATTATTATTATTATCATCATCATCATCATCATCATCATCATCATCATCATCATCATCATCATCATCATCATCATCATCATCATTTTATTTAAGCACGGTCGTTGCCAACACCCTTCACCTTATTGACTTATTTTTATGAACAATTAATTAACAGATAGGAAAAATAATATTTTTATAATTATTATCCATGTCAATCATTCCAATAGCTATTAATGTACTTATTTTTTTTGTGAACAAATGATACTTCCCAAGCAATTTATTATAAATATTTTCTTGTACGTGCCCAATAAATATGTTGGGATAGGATATTACTATGTTTGGTTGATATAAGTTTTAATCCAAGTATCACAATGATCATGCCTAAAAATAAAATATAATGTTACTATTGGAAAAAAATAAAATGGAAAAATGTTACTTACGTAAAAAATATTAAAAATAAGAGAGTTAAATAACATATTTATCAATTTTATGTTGAAATTTTAATAAGTTACATAATACATCCTTATTGAATCTCATCAAATGAAATAAGAGAACTAAATTTTATTTGTAAAAATCTAATTTATAAATACATATCACTAGAAATAAAAACATGATTGTTTATATCTATACTTAAAATTGAGCTAATACAACATATTTAAAAAAATGTTTTATTTCAAAAATTAACCTTTTTTATATGGGTCAGGGGAAGATATCCTATCAAACAAATACAGAATCTATTATAAAATTTATTCAATTAAATAATTTAGATTCATATTATTATGAAATAGTTTTGAATTATAAAATTATAATAATTATGGAAAGTACAATGCCAAACAAATATATATCAACAAAAGGAATAAAATCATACTCATCATATTTACTAATACACAAGAAGATCCAGCAGTTAAAATTTTATGATAAGATATGATGATTATATGTATTATTTCATTATATTATTATTATGTACTCTCTATCAACTTAGAAACTATCATCTAATCCATTTTTCTAGTTTTGACACTTCTATCTAGAACATAACATATGTCCTTTTATGAAATAAACAAATAAAACTATTAGTGTTTAGTATTACCTTGGAAATTATCAACTCATATCACCTTACAAAATTAGCTCTTGTGGGCTCGACTGAAGACAATCTAACCTAAAAGATGCCTATATTAGTAAGCATTGTCTACCTATCCATATATTCTAAAGGGGGCCTTAAATTTATGTAGTTATCACCCTTATATGGGAAACAATATAGATAAAATTATGTCACCTTTTTAATCATATTTATTACAAATAAAGTTTTACCCTTTTAATCTAGTAAGGTAGATGGAGCAAATTAATAGTTTAAAGTGAATAAATATATACCTTGGTGATTACAATACATATTTTCATTTCTTGATCCTTATTTAATTTTGTGTTTTATATATCTCATACAAAAATGACATGTTATAGTGTAAGTAGTAGATATAATCTAAAAATTGAAAAATAAAAAAAAACTTGAAATAAAAAAGTACAATAAATGAGAACATGCATATGTTGATGTAACCATCTTTCCTATGTGTAGTTTTATTTGGTAACTATTATAATTTGTTGATTAATTTTATAAAGAGGTTCATAACTAAACTATAAGATATGAATAGGAGAATTACAGTGTGATCATGTCACCAATTTGATGTAATATTGAGTTCTACCATGGCCATCAAAACCACTAAATCATAATCACACAACTAAAGCATATAAATAATATATACAATATATCAAATCTTTTATAGGTTAAATGGTGTAACAATATAAACCTTTAAAAACATAATTAGTGAAAAGTCCATCAAGAGTGTCAAGTCTCAACCATACTAATCAAGGGAACCACCTACTATAGATAGATAAATCTCTGTTGGTGTAACATGGAATGGACAATGCATAAATTTATATACAATCTAAATATGTATCTATGATTTGGTGAATTTGTATGGCATATGCACCTCTAATATATCTCAATTTGATGTACTTCTCAAAATGTAACATTTTCTCTTTAAATTGTGTATAATAGATGTCACAAATCTGAAAAACATTATCCCAAATTTGTGAAATGATTTTAACATTGATAATATTCTATCCTAAATGCATTATTGGGTCATTTAAACTATATTGATTTATTCTAATTTTTATTTTATTTGTGTGTGTGTGTGTGTGTGTGTGTGAGAGAGAGAGAGAGAGAGAGAGAGAGAGAGAGAGAGAGAGAGAGAGAGAGAGAGAGAGAGAGAGAGAGAGAGAGAGAGAGAGAGAGAGAGAGAGAGAGAGAGAGAGAGAGAGAGAGAGAGAGAGAGAGATTATTTATATATGATATTACACCAATGATACCTCCTTCCGCCCCCCCTCCACCACTCTTCATATGATACTATTTTATATGGTAGTCACCTTATCTCAAAATATAATGTTATCATGCCATATGTGTATCAATCATGTTGTAATGAATTATATATTTGTATCATTTATAAGTAGATGTTAAAACTTTCACACACTAAATAAATAAAACTCACAAACACTATGGCCAATAATTAAGGAACATATTGAAATGTTATACAATTAAAATGAGGTGAAAATAAGAAATGCACTCAAGTATTCCATGTGAGAAGATGAATAGGTGAAATATAAGTAAATAGAATAAGCATATCAGACTAGTCCCTACATACATGTGTTACCAAAATGTCTTATATCATAATACATATAGTTCATTATGCAATATGTAAGAACAAGAATATACATGTGTAATCATTAGTATATAATATCTACATGATAACTTAAATTCATCATAAAATAATATAACATGTATCAATTATGGTCAATATAATCAATAACCAACAATATGGTATTTGACATGGGTAGAGGAAAGGTCCAATACATATATGTTCATGTATCCTGGACCTACTATATATGTGTATCACACTTAAGTACATATGAAACATATATGTGTATATAAATGAAATGATAATGTTATCTACTTATATATAGTAAACAAAATATGCAAAATCTAATAAACATGTAAATTTCAAATATTGTTGTATTTTTAATTTATTGGAATGTGTTTTTCATTTTATTCATTTTTTTATAGATTATTAAATATTAGTATGATGATCAACTAAAATAAATATAAAGGAAAATTAATATTAAAATCAAAGGATCTCATCAATGAGATGACTTTATGAAGGCGATGTCTTAGGTGTGCTATAACCCTCAATTATTTTTCCATATTCAACTTGTATATTAATTTTTTCATTTAAATCATATTTTACATAACCATAATAATCAAAGGAAAGGAGTAACTTCTTATATTATTTTGTAACTTATGATTTACTATTTTAAGCATCTATTTTTGAAAACCAATTTCAACATAGATTATTATATTCCTTATTGAAAGAATTTTTTATTTAAGTATGACCATCATTGTTATAATGTTTCATCTCATTATGGATTAGAGAAGAGTCATGTATTTTTGTTTGAACACTAGGAAAATATGTAATTTCTTATTTCACCCATGGATTTTTTTACCATTTCTTGGTCTAGCTTTGAAATTTGAGTCATTTATTTTTATAAAATTTCCAATTTTTAATGTTTTAGCTCTAAATGTTTCTTTGGTACCCATACTTATTATTTTTCCACTTTTGTTTTAGGAGAAGGATTAAAAATATGACTGGGAGATTTTATTGATGTGTTAATTCTTAAAATACACACACACACACACACACACACACACACACACACACACACACACACACACACACACACACACACACACACACACACACACACACACACATAATGTCCCTAAATTACATTATATGCACAATATTATTTTTTTCTTATTAGAGGATGTAGAATGGGTAGTTTGATGAAATTATTTCCAATAAATTCCATTACAATCTAGCTTGAAATTTTAGAATACTTTTATAAAAAAATTGAAACATGAGTACATAAATTATATTTTTTAAATATCTTTTAATATAAATCCTTTTTGGGCACAATTTTGCCATATTGATATAAAAATTCATGACTAACACTATCAAATTATATATTTTTTCATATGTAATATGGTTTTCCAATGTTGTGATCTTTTTACTAAAATACTGATATTGATTTTTCAAATATTCTATGATACATTCCATACTAATGATTTTATAATTAATGTATTCATAATCACAACCCTTAGGTATCTTAGATTGAATATGCATACAAACACCATCAAAAGGAGATGTGGGTGATAACATGGACCTACATAGATGGAAATTAGTTATCAACCTCCTTGGGGTTAGGAGGATAAAGAGGTTCATTTTTTTTTATTTTAAAATTTCCAAATACTAATATGAGATATACAAATTCTTTAAAATAATCCAACATGATAAATAAATAATAACTAAATTTCAAACCATAGAAGTTAAAAAAACTCTAAGGAAAACTAGATTTTCTAAGAACACTCAAAGGTCAAGTTCATCAAATGTTTAACACTTTTTGGATGGGTATGAGAGGTTAAAATAAATAAAAAATTCATAAACTATTATAAATTAATTACAATTAAATAATTTTGATTCCTAATATTATGATACAATGTTGAATTATGAAAGTATGAAAAATATGGGAAGTAAAATTGCAAACATTAATGTAGAAAAACAAATAAGGAAATAATAATTATATTTATTAATAATTTGAAGGTGAGTTTGGTATATTTAGATACCTAATAAAACCATATTATGTTCTACTATTATTCATTAGAATCTCAATATTTCCTTTCTTTCAACCTAGATGCTATTATCGAGATTTGGATACTATTATCAACACTTCTATCTTAGTTTCAATGTTTCTATTTGATATAGAATAAAGTCAATTGTATGAGATAACCAAATTCATATATTAGGGTAAAATATCAAATTTCATATTGGAAAATCAGATTCCATGCACAAGTTATAGATATGAATATTTTCCTAAAAACCATGGATCCTCTATCTTCGACATGTCATCTTACAAAACAAGGGTTACTGGGATCAAGTAAAGTCAAGCTTACCTAAAATAAATATATGTCAATGAGTGTTTCTTACATATCCAAATATTATGAATATATACACAAACTTATGTATTTCCCCTTCTTATGTGGGGTTGTGTGTGAACAATTGTGTAACATGTTACATGTGAGTGCATGTAGTGATCTAGATTCTAACTTGACAAATAATCCCCATGGAATGATCTCAAATTATTAAAACTTGTAATAATAATGATGATATGATTGAATTTTAAATAATAAATAATAGGGCACTATAAGTAAGATGTGAAAATAATTAAGTGTAATATGATAGGTTTTTAATTGGTAATTAGTAGATTCTAATTAATGACCTATTATTTTGTATTTATAACACAAATTTTTAATGGATATAATGGAAATGTAGTTAATAAAAATAGGTCAACCCATACATGTCTAAATATTAATATTTTGACCATTTTTAAGGTTTAAACACTAGTTTCACATCTAGGACACTAGCATCAATGTTAAAGTGTCCTATAGAATTTAATTTTTTTCAATATCCTTAGCTATAAAAGTAGTATATAAATATTTTTTTATGTAAATTATGGACTATGGGAGATCTTATTAATCAAAATATTAGTTTCATACTATATGTTCAAAATTTAGGCATAATTATATGGTGAACATGGTTCTTTTGGTATTAGGAAGGTCATCAATTAAAATTATAATTTATGAGTGATATTTATAGAATGTGCATGACTAGTTTATCATATATAATTAGATATTACTAATTGGATAATATTTGTGTAAATAAAAGATCATAAGATCATTCAATTTTATAACTATCATGATAATATCAATGTTTTTAATCCTCGTATGTGTTATATTAACCCAAACACTATAAATAATTATAATCCAAACCAAAGGATATTAAAATAAAAGTCTTTTTTATTAGAAATTTATAAATATAATAATACCCAAAAATAAGTAATTCCATTAATACCGTAATTGAAGAGGAAGAAAAAAATAATACATGAACAAAATTTTATCATTTCAATCCAATATACATTTAATTTGATATGTAAAGTCTATATATTTTTTCACACACACACACACACATTTATTGTGTGTGTGTGTGTGTGTGTGTGTGTGTGTAGAATAATGTTTCACATTTTTGGAGAATTTTATTTATATTATAATTTTATAGCTACATATTTTCAATGAATTTTTATTCCCATGGAAACACTAGCGTCGATGCTTTGTGTGTGTGTAGCACAATTTTTCACATTTTTGGAATATATATAGCCTCTATGTGTGTGTGTGTGTGGCATATATTTTTATTTATTTTTAGTATATATATATAATATACTCCAAAAATTTGTGACATTATTTTGTATATATCTATGTGTGTGTAGAATAATGTTTCACATTTTTGTAGTGTATGCTACATATATTCAAAAAATTTAAAACATGATGAGACACACACACATAGAGTGAAATGTTTTAATTTTTTTTGAGTATATGATACATATATTCCAAAAATGTTAAAAATTGTGCTACAAACACACACAAGATAGACCTTAGTGTTTCCATGAGAATACAAAGTTGTTGAAATTATGTAAGCACAAAAGGACGATATAAATAAAGTTTTTGTTGATTGTGGGATATGGATGATTTGGGTAATCACAATAATAGGATAGGACTATATTATTATAATTTTGGCACAATTATATTTATAATGTATTTCTTTTTTTATAATTAAGGTCATTAATTAATGTGTTAAGCCATGAGTTATATTTGTCGAGGTTACAAGACTAGTTTATTGTAAAGAATCAGATTTTAGTATCTACATAATATTTGAGTAAATAATAAATTTTATGATAATTTAATGTTATAACCATCATGAAAAATATCAATGCTTTTCATATTCATAAAATTTATTTTTACCCAAACACTGGAAACATAATTACAATCCATATGAAACAACATAAAAATAAAGGAATTTTTTTAACTAAAACTTTAAAAAATAAATAATAACCAAAAATAAATAATGTCATTAATAAAATTATTAAAATTATTAACAAGGAAGAAAATAAATACATAATTCTATGTATACTCCAAAAATATCATTGTTATTATAATTTTACATTATGATGTAAAATTATTTGTGTATGTAGTATGTTTTCATGCCCTGAGATGTTGATCATAAATGTTGGTGATCTTATATTATATTTTGGTACAACATTATCTAACATTAAATATATTGTTTTTCACTTGAAATGATTGCATACTATTTTTATTATGTGAGCATTTGACATGTCCAATATAAACTTATTTATATTGTATGTTTGAATCTTGATTAACTAGTTATAAATAGTTTTATAACTCTCCATTTATAGTTATAATATATATTCATAATTATTTTTTATTACATAGAAAAATATATTATAATTCTCTCTTCCTATACCTTTTCTCTCCCATTGATGTGATATGATTTGATAAATAAGCATATGGGATTGAGAAGTAAAAATGAATATTAATGTTGTAGTTAGATGTATTATTATTATCCCAGAGGTATTCTATATGGAAAAAAATGCAAATATTTATCTCACATTTAGAATACAACATAAAATAAACATTTCTTTATGAATGTTTTATTATCTATTCACAATATGTCATGTGTACAAAGGCATTATCTTCTAACATGTTACAATTTACTGATAAGGCGACTTATACTGGGGGATTTTTTTTATCCCAAGTAAGTTTATCAATTCACAAGTTCATTTTAAAAAAAATTATCTTAATGAAACATAAAGGATTTGGTCACAATATCATCAATGAAGCATTGATTCATCATTCTAGACACTATATAGATCCATACACAAACAGTAATAATAACATTTAACATATGAATGTAGCCATTGAACATAAATTCAGTGATCATCAGCCTAAATTCAAATCCCAAGGCATTGAAGATCCAACCTTAGTTAATACCCTCACACTCATACATAGATAGGTTCTACCCATGCATTAATTTGACCTTTTTGTGAGGTTATGTAATATTTAGTTTGAAGTCCTCCATCCTTGTGTATGTGTTATCTAAATCGTATTGGGTGTTCCATCACTATAGCCATGATGTTTGTCTAAAAACATCCATTAAATTTATCCTGCATTAAATGTTAATATTGCAGAAACATTCACATGATTATAAGGAAGGAAAACAACCTAACATAAGAAATTGTGTGCTATCTATTATGTTTATTGATCAAAACTCTAACACAACTTGCATGTTATTATTATTATATGATATGTATAAATGTATTATATAATGACACTCTGAAAATTTATTTTACAAGGTAAGACAATACTTTAGATGTACCAACTATAATTTCAAATATACTTTTTGTTTAAACAAGTACATCTATAGTGACCCATTCTCAGCATACTCATAAACAACAAGCAATTTTTTTGGACTTTAGTACCACACTAACCATTTTATAATTTATTAGTGTTTTTATATTCAAAATCATTCATTTTTTAATGTTAATATATGTATCATTATCTCCATCATAAAAATAAGGTCCCCCAACCATGAGCATTCACCAATCGTCAATAACAAAGGAGTGATAAGGAGGAAAAACTCAAGCATCCTGAAGAAATAAGGAAACCCCACACCATGTCTTTGTTGGTGTGTCACCAAAACATAGTTTAACATAGTATATTAATATAACAAATACAATATAATATAAAATATAAAAAATATCATATAATTTTAAATGTATAGTCTTATATTATATATCATATTATAATGTTTAATCTATTATGTTATATTATATTGTATTATATATATATTAATATATTATATATTATATTACATACTAAAACATATTATATAATATATTATACATGGACATATATTAATATAATATAATAATAAAATATATTTTTTATAATTGACTTTAATATTATAATTGTAAACACCTAATATTTCATCTAGTTGTGTTGGAATACTCAACAGATCATTATTCAAAATCCTTTCACAAAGAGCCCCAACACAATGAAACAAAATCTCATGACATACTCATCCACACTTAACAGTAAGAAATACCTATTAAAATATGTTTCCACTTTGGAAGATATATATCCTTTTGATATGATTGATGGTCATGTAAATCCTAAATATTCCATTATTATGGGTCTCATTTTATGCATAGGCCCTTTAGTGTATGATATCATCATAAATACCTTGTCATCACTCCTCATCCTTTTTATCCCAGCTTAGAATCATTTACAATTTTCATGTTTTTTATGACCTTGCCATTTGTTTTAAGGGTCTAAGTATGGTTTTCCCATATGTTATTAAGTGTTATGTAATTTCTCTAGGTGCCAGTATATCATTATCATGGATGAATAGATATATATGCCCTAAACATCTTGTCATAGGATGAATAAAATTATATCATTTATTCTAGGGGTAGAGCCTTAAAAAAATTGAATCAACCCTCATGATGTCCTTATCCATAATTGATAAGTAAAAAATGTCAAATATGTTTTATATGGCCTTGTCCTTTATTCTATGGGTTTGATCATTGTCATCTTCCATATCAATGGCATTGAAGCACTTGATTTGACTTGAGTACATTAAAATTATGGAAAAAAACCATAATTCTCCTAGATCATAGTTAATTAGGAAAAAGAAAGGTGAACCATACATATTTATGCTAAGAGTAATAAAAAATCTATTTATCTACTTACACAAAACTAGTTTAGTTTCGTATCTTGACATGTGCTAAAATTTATGGAAAGTCAAGTGATAAAGAAATAAGATGATAGGAATTACCAACTCTCACTACCACATAGTGATGATCATAAATGTTTTCATGTTAGTTTCTATGACTTTGATTATGCCAAACATTATACCATTTAAAAATATGTTAATGATAGGTTAATGTTTAATCTAGTTTTCATTAATTTTGACATTTTCAAACATAGTGTTTGACAACATGATAACATAATCATATAAAAAATTGTGCTATGGCCAAAGACCCAAGTGTGATATCTATTTTAATATAGTATCAGATTATCATTGGTTTGGGATTTATTTATCTTTAAATTTATAAATTTTTATTAACAAAATAAATAGATTTATAACTTATTATTAATGTAAAACCATTATTCCTATGCATCATTAGGTATATCATGTATGTTTGAGGTCAACATACCCCCTATTTATAAAAATTGGGGACCCTAATTTTAAATTGTGCAATTAGTACATTGGTATTGAGAAATCACTTAATCAAAATGTCTTTGGCATGTTTTTCACATTATTTTAATTTGTAGATCATCCACCCCTTGGTTAAATTTGTCTTCTTTATTCATGGTTCTATTTTATCTTTTCCTAATGTTACTAATCATAGATCTCTATGTTTCAGATCACAGGTTTAATGGAGATATCCTTGATGAGATCATACCTAGGTTTCATAATTCTATCTCAATATTAACTTTTATTAGCCTTTGGTTTGTTAAAATTCAAGTTCAATCTATGTCTAAGATTCTTGAAACCTTTGCTCAAAAATCTTGGCATGAATTCTTGTAAACCAAATTCAAAATTGGTGGGAACAATTTTTTTGTGAACATTTTAAATACTCCATAAACATAAACCTACTATTTATATTAAGGCTTGGTCATAGTTTTAGACATGACCAAACATTAATCTTGAAGTTATAAACTAGTATTTTAAATAGTCTCCTTATATCTCTTGAGCTACTTTATCACTTTCTTATTTTTACATGGTCCAAAAATAATGTCTGTAGGGTCCTATTTATTAAATTATTATCTTGAATTGAAATTATTTGAAGAAATTTTAGTCTATAATCTTAGTCCCAAGGTCATATTCACATTTATTAACTTGAATGAGACATTAGTCCTAAGACTTTATCTTAAGTGTTATTTGGCCTTATCACTAACTTAAGTGATGTGATTCTCTACAAGATCTATGACCTACATACATTCTGGAAAAAAAACAATTGGATGGCACAAGATGGACCAAATGAGTCCAAAGCTTTATCCTATAAGAACCAATCATACCCAACTACTCAGATCATGATCAATGATTCATGCTTGCTCATATGAAGCCAATTGAATGACATGTAATAGGTCAAAATTTTCAATGGCTTACTATGTTATATGGGACTTGAGTTTTATCTTCTCATGCCCACCATTTGATATATATAAGGACATCATTAATTACCATGAGCCTATAAAATTTAAACATTAGTGATACATTTATAGATATTAATTTTGACATTTGTGTGAACATCATTTTTGTCCATGAGATAGTCATTAACATCCATGATGTCATTAAAATTCAAACTCATGGACTAATCCCACTTAGATAAATGAACATGTTGTTTCCTTAATAATGATTATAAGTTTTGTGTTTTAATGTTAAGACAAGTTTTAGATTAATTACAAGTTATGTTTTGATCTAAGATTTTAATGTACATGGGGGACAATTATAAATACCATAGGCTTAGGTTGAATAGTATCATAAGGTTTAATAATGTTTTTTAACATTAGAACAAACCATAGTTCAAAATATTATGCTTAGTTCATATATATACCCCCATGGTCTTATGAAATATTTTATGGGCTTGTTGGCAAGGATTAAAAGAATGTGAGGTCCTATGCTATGAAGCTTAGTTTAAAGTATTTATCCCAAGGATTACCTCATATTCATCAATGTGATAAAAACCTTAGGTCAAAAACCTTAAGTTAAGTCATATTTTTATATTAGGTCCCCTTTTTCTATGATCTCAACATAGCATAAATAATTTGTCCTGAGACTCATTTCATGTTTGTTAAAATGAAACAAAACCTTGGACTAAAGTATTTAATCTAGGTTCTTTACATGGTCTAGTGTTAGCTTAAAGCTCATGCACCTTTTTAGGATTGACATGTCACACATAATTGGACTATCATTATCAAACAAAGTGAGATCACTATGGATTATTCAGTGAAATCCATAAAAGGATTGCAAGACTACAATGAGTCACATGAATGCTAACTATGAGATTGATAAATTCATAGAGATCAAGAGGCCTATGGGATTTCCACATTGTAAAACCATAGGGACTAATACAAAGGATAGCCAATGGCATGTAATTAGCAGGATCGAGATAAATGACTTGAATTGATTCATATAGATTGATCCAATGAATTGATATCAATGATAAATTATAAAAGAAAACCGTCAAGATTCAAATCATTTATGAATAGAGTGCTACAAAAGTTCTAGCTAGGTGCTATGTTGATGCCTCTTAAGAAAAGAAGACAAAAACAAAGATTTTATGGGCTTGAAAGAGGAAAAGGTATAGATGTAAAGGTCTAAATCAAATCCTAACACCAAGTTCACCTATGTGCAAATAACAAAATCCATTTAAAATATATAAGACATACAGAAAGTCCTAGCATATATAAAATACCTAATTTGATCGCAATTTGATTAGAACTATTCTAGAGAGAGTCCAATTACCATATGAACAAGTAAAAATTAACCCTAAGGTTGATTATAGACTACTTGATTGTATATTATATACTAACAATAATGGCATCATGAAATAAACAAAATAGATAAGGCACAGAGCTCTACTTGACTTTATACATGGATGGAAGAGTTTTCAAAGATACTACACCTGATGAGATATCATTGAAAACTAGGGAAAATAACTAGTCCAAGGTATTTTGGACCATTCCATAATTACAAGAAATCACCAAGGAGGATGAATATAATATCATATTCTATGAGAGATATTATGACATATTCTCTATTTAAATGACCAATCTCCACCACAGGGTAGAAAAACTTGAGGTACTTCATTATATCAACATTATTGATCCTATTTTTAGGGATTGTAGACTTGATAAACATTGATAATACATGAAAATAATTTATAAAAGGTTGCTTACATTCCCCCCATTGAATTTAAAAATTAATACAAACTTCCCACTCCTCAGGTGCATTTGCCCATAATTAAGCAATGGTCCAACCAAAATGACCTAAAAATTGCCCTTGTCCCATGGCTATATTCAAGAACCCATGTAGTTTATGACCCTAGTAGAGGAATACCTATCACCCAATTTTTGATAAGGATTAGAATGATTATGAATTTACTAAATATATTGTTTTGGGTCCCTTCTACCACTTATGTCAACAAATTATGGGTCCCTTATATATATTTTATGGTTAAAAAGGGACTTGACCATCATATTAGATAATTGATTGGTATTTTACTTAAACACTAATTCTCTACCATAAAGAAGATAATTGGTAATAACTTATTTATGATGTCTTATCTTTCAGATGCCGTATTGGCCACAACCACAATATGTAACATAAAAAAATGGTCACTTAAACGAAGGCAAATACTGTCCCATTACTACTTCAAACTACATATATTCTAGTTTAAGGACCACATACATTTCATGTGTGATTGTGTACATATAACCTTGTCTTAGGATATTATATGGGTCTCTATGATGAGAGTAATCCCATTAAAAAAAAACTATGTGAGTCTTATTTGGGATGTTTGATTATACCCTGATTGTACTATAATTAGGATATAGGGAACCTTATGTCAACCTCTCAGATTGCCAATCTATGTACCCACCAAGTGGGATGAGTAGGAAATTTCATACCAATTATTCCATGGCATTAATGGTGTATTGAAACAAAAAAGGAAGGGGCTACTCAATCCTTTTCATTTGACTATTATTATAACTATATTACAAAATTGGGACAATATAGACACCATTTATAGGCATAGGGACTCATTCAATTTACATCTTGATGATTTAAGGTACTGGGACCCCCAAGATAATGTTGTGATGTATTTTAAGGCCATGAAAATTAACATGAAATATGAAAATCAACTTCATGTCCATTAAACAATGTACATCTAAGCATATTCATTTTTTGAGGTCCTAATAAGACTAAAAAATTATAATATCAATCTTGAGGCTAGATTGAAGAGAAATGAGAAGCTAGATGGTGAGATATGGTAGATGAATCCTTTATAGCACCATTAGCTACCAAGACTATCTACTAAGCCTCCTCCAAAATAGCTAGAGACCTAAATTTCATAAAGGCTAGAGAAAGAGAAGCTTGAAGAAAGCCCTGGTGATGGCACACCATATTTTTCCCAACTTAAATGGATAAAGTGTCCAACTGAATACATTGGCATGATTACATTAAATCCTATATAGATAGTAGAAGATGCCTTAGGAGCACTGACTAGTGCTTACAAATCAGATGAAGAAGAGGTGCAAGAAGAGGAACCTCAAACCAAATTTGAGGAAATAGGAAAGGAAAAGGGGAAAGAGATAGATTTAAACTTACTTCCAATTGTTCCCCCTCAAAAGAGTAAGGTTCAACTAGCCTTAGTTCCCATACGAACCAAGAATCCTAAGATAACCCTCAATCAACCTTTAAGTGAGGTTAATTTATTCAGCGATTAGAATCCAATTTATGGTCCAACCATTCTTGAATGGTTAGTATATGGTAAGTTACAAAAGATGAGTATATGGTAAGTTACAAAAGATGTCGACTCTGCGCCATCAATGGGCCATCGCAAATTCTAACAAAATCATAGTTCATGAGGATCCTAAGCCTTAGATAGCGGCTCTGCAATAAAAATAACAAGAAATAAAAATGGATGCTCCTGGATCTTCAGGTAACACCAAAATAGAAGGCTCATATTCTCTAAAAATGGCACACTCTTTAGTATGTGCCTAATTTTACCCAACCACTACTAGATTATAAAGAGTAACTATAAATAAAGCTATGGTGGTTGGTGAGGAATTTACTTTTCAAAAGGTGGAGCCATTTATTGGTTTGAATCCAATTAGAGGCCAAATACCATATGAGGACCCCATCCATAAGGAGGATATACTTGGGTTAGCCGAAGCTCAAAGTTCCCTATTGAAAATTGGCATTAGTGGCTTACAACAATGAATAAAATTCCTTCAAAAGTAGAATGAGGATTTAGAGAAATAGGTAGTTTTATCAATTCCTAATTTTATGATTGAAATGTTTGAGAAATAATTCCATGACAATTTTGACTCTTTGAAGTCAATAACACTATGTCAAAGTCAATTTTACCTATAGGATATAATAGCCAAGGGATTAATCACCCAATGGTATGGTTCTAGGGATAAAATAAAAGATTTAATTAACATCTTGATAGGGGATAAAATCCTTGGATTCAAGACTATCAACATTACTCATCTTAGCACCATCATGGGCTTGAGTTTAGATAAAATCAATAGTTTTAGTCCATGGTCCAAATCCTTAGAGAGACTTATCAAGGATGATAAAGAATTGTTGGATATAATTGAAAATATCTTTCAGACCATGATTACAAAATTTTTTAACCTTAGCTCCATGGGCATCATAATAGATCATGAGTTTAAACATAGGACAACCTTGGTCATGCAAGAGGTGATAAATAAGAGCCAAGGTAGGTTTGGAGGTGATAACAATATGATCATCAATACAATCCTAAATACAAAAACAAATATACCCAAGGTGAAGAACATTAAGGAGGATTTAGTGAGAAATTAAAAGGACTAGAAGATTTGGTAGATAAATAGGATGACCTCCTTCTTATGTCAATAGTTAATTTAGAATTAGTTGATGAGTAGCATCAAAAGGTGATGAGGTTACTTTAATAGAGCCAATGGTCTTTATCAACATAGGGTCCACCGATTACTTAAGGATATTATTTTTTGAGAAAGCATTATAAATTTTGGAAATGGAATATTCTTTTGTATTGGCATGTGCATATTGTTAGCATGTTGCCTAAAGCTTAGTCTATAAATAGAATAATATCACTAGCCAGAGTGCCCAAACTAGTAGTGAATAATATTACTATCCATGGGTTGTGGACTTACCTCATTGGCTTGAATATAGGTTTCAATCCACATGCCAACCCCCATCTCAACAAGCACTGGGTTGGTAGTCCATTAAACTAGATACATTCCACAAATAAAAGTTTGTATCTTAGTGTGGGAGTCATGCTAGAAAGTGGTCATCCTAGGTAATGGACACTAAGACCGCCCACTTATAATACTCCAATCAGTTCCTGCTAGGATATCATTATTGGGTTTAATTTTATGAATTGTATATAGTATATTATTAATAATATGTAATTTATATGAATATTATGTAATTTTTTTTATGTTTATTTTAAAGTATAGATAATACATATGATGGTAAGCAACTAATTAGGTGTTTTGTAACAAATTTGATAAAATTTTATAGCATGGCATTTAGGAATTAACATACTTATGTGTCACTAATATGTTTTTTAATAAAAATATGTGTTGTTTACCTTCATTATTTCTCCAATCTTGGCTTCCAATGTTTAAAAAACATTTTTATTCCTCTTATATAAGAACACAACTAGAGGTATTTATCAATGAACAAAATAGAGAGCAGGAAGAAGTCATTTCCCTATGTCGACATGATGATAAAAAGATGGAAACTATTCCATTTTAATATATCTACACGGAAGGATTTACTTATGTAATCATGTTTACTTGTTGTCTATATACTACATAATAATGTAGAGTAAATACCATTTAAATCAATTCTTATTTTTAGTTGGATCATAAGAATTCTATGAATTATGTTCTTATATCATACATTTATGCAATGATGGGAAGGTAGGGTGAGGTTTAAATGGTAAACACCATTCTACTTACAAAGATGAATTATATAATCAAGATTCAATATAATAAACTATTTAAAATATGAATATATACTTTCTATGGTTTATATAATGCTTTTTACATCCTTAAATTCCTTTTTGCATGAAATGCAGATTTGATATGAATAAGAAAACTTAATTGATTAAATTATATCCATAATAACAAGGCAATTTGGAACATTCTCAGGCCATCCACCCACTTTATACTTGTTGTATCTATCATTAATCATGGTGGAAAATGTGGGAAGGGTATTTTGAAAAACATGGTCACTTACATTGCCAAATAAACTTGATCTATGAGATCAAGACTACTACCCTTGAATTAATGCACATTAGATAAACATTGATACTCCTTACTATAATTTATTACGTGACCTATAGACACATAATAAACACATCTATAAAACAACCACAAGTTTAATTTGAATTTTAGTGATAAAGTTTAGAATTTACCTAGAATAATTAACATGGCCAAGAATGCTAACCATGCATACATAATGATTAATTGTAGGTGTAATGAAATTATATTCACTCATGTCATTTAAATATTTGTATCCCTCATCCACTAATATTTCATATCTTCATACTAATAAAACATGAAAAAATATTGTTTCCTAAGGTTTATTCTATTTTCGTTCATTAGTTTAAAGAATTTAGGAGCATCTTGGTGAAGTCCATTTTTTGTATATCCTATAATTAGAGAATTCCATAACACAATATTTATTTTAGGCATGGTTTAGAATAGTTCTCTTATATTATTTAAACTTCCAAATTTTTCACACATGTCTATTAATGCACTTAAATCATCATTGATGATGTATGCATCCACCCTTAACAACATAAAATGACCATTCAATTATGTTGACACCTTGTAAGTTATAGACCCCTTAGAAATGGTTTTAGGTCATGTAAATCTAACCATTACCATAAATATGTGTTTGGTGTACACTATAATCCCCATAACATATGGGATCACCTAAAATCCTACTCATTACCACTCACTATCACTTCCTAATACATGTTAAAATAAGATATATATATGAAGACAAATTCTATTTGTGCTTGATTTTTCTTCGAGGTGATAAACCATTGGCAGTTTACATAACTCAAATAATGTTTTAGGAGAATTATCTTGAAAAGTTACTAAAATAACAAAATGGGGTCTTTATAAACCTAATGTTCTTCAAAATAATTGAGCAAAAAATACATAGTATTATTATATTATCATCTAATAAATGCATATATAATAGCATAATATTTTTTTATATTAAATTCTTTTTATTATATCAATATTATATAATACATGTTATAATATTTTTAACATTAAATATTAATTATATAATATATATGAATATTATATTATACAATATGTATTAATAATAATATATTTTAATATTCATAGTGTTCACTTATTATATGACTCAAGACCCTTATTATTTTAATTTTGTTTGTGAAGAAGATGAGCTAGCAAGTGGTTACAATTGTTCAAAAATGTTAAATCTTGGTGGTGAAGAGCCAATGAATCTGATAAATACTAAAAAAAAAAATTCTATAGTAGATGTCAATATTTTTTAGTAGGTATTTATTGCGGGTATATACATTTTGTATACCCCACCCAAAGAAAAAAATGAAAATTATTAAGGAACAAGATGTGGGATTGTAGGGCTAATTATGACATTGGCCACTATGATTATTAGTTTTAATAAGGCCTATGTGGTAACCAACAAAGACATAATGGAGGGCTTTTAGGATATATCTTAGAATATGAGGATTTGATCCATGCTTGTATATATACTAATTCATAAAATAACACTTGTTTTTTATTTTCCTTACATAGTGTTTTATAAGATAGGGGTTGCAATTTGATATACATTATTTCATGGGGTGGTCTATGTTTTTATAATATGATTTGATGTATATCCATACCCTATTCCAAATTTCTCATTTTAGTACAGGCTTGTAGGATGTTGACAATGGCTGTGTATTTTTATTTACACCCATTATTTTGTTATAAGTACTCGTAAATCATTAGGCTAATTATTTGTAACTCTTTGGAAGTAATGGTTTAGCCTAATTTATATTTGTGATAAGGCCAAAAATTATTTCTTTAAACTCCTCTAAAATTTGTCATCAAAATTCCAATTAAACACGTTGTGGTATTTTGAATATAATTGTTATGTGTATATATATGACAAAAGAATGTACATTTAGGAGTATTTACAATAGCTCTTTTTCTTGAGTTGTATCCTATAAATGATGACAGTTATGTTATTCTATAAAATATATATGCAATGGTGAGGTTCAAATGGTAAATATTCTTATGCTATTTATCGAAGATACAAAACACACTTAAAGACATAATAACTATGAAAATTTGTCTAAACTATTACTAGGGATAAATGTATCAAGATATTTTTGAGATTAAATACATGTAGTGAATGATATTGAGTAGGATTAAAAATTATTATTAATTTTCACCATAGTGATAATTTGGAAATTACATTTGGATTGTTAAAGACATCCCTTGCAATAACTATTATTGTCATAAAAGACTTCCAATTATGTGTTATCTATCACACTATAACCAAGATTATCTCCAATATTTTTTTAAGATAAATTTTTACCTCCCAAAGAGAGTGTAAAGGGTTTTAGTAGAATACATGAGGAATATATTACAACAAGGTCTCTAGGGGACTATTATATGAAGGTTGATGGGGAAAGGGAGGACTGGATTGAAAATGCTACCATAAGGAGGAATATAAGAGAGCTTCAAAAACCTAATATACTATTTACTTTCAAGAATGCTTGAGTTATATCAATTTTATATGAATTGAATCCTGAACCTTTAAATGTTATTAATCATTAGTCATTTAGACTAAGTACTTGTTAATCTCACCAATCTATATCCTTATAAACATTACCTTATGATGTTACTTGGTCCCTTGGTCCAGCTATAATTTAAATTAAGTGGATAATATTCATCCTTATTTTGATATACAACATTGTTATGAGTTATCTCATTGTTATTTTGTCTAAGTTTATATTAAGATAAACCCTCCTTTAAATATTGGTTTGGAATTCATCCCTAGACACAGTATGAGTTCCAAGACTTCTGCTAGTGTATCAAAGATATAAGTACAAAAAATTACCAAGTAAAAAAACATAACCCAACCAAAGGGAGATTAAGAAATAAAATTAAGAAGGACCACTTTTATTTAGTTTGGGAAATAAACTAGTTTTAGCTAGACTAAAACCCAGCTTGGACTCATGGAGAAAGAAGCATAGGATTCCAAAAATGGATTTTTACTAGATGAAGAACCAAAAATAGAGATACAAGTTACCAAGTAAAAAAAATACCCTCAAAAACAAATAAAACCAACCATAATATATAAAATGTAGACCCCTTTTAATTGGTGTGAAAACTAGCCTAAACTTGAATAAGGGAGATACTGGTCACATTAGCCTAATTTTGACTAGAATGGGAACCACCTTAGACACAAGGGGAGGTCCAAGTATCCAAAGAAACCTATTAGAGTTTCATAGAGTATGATTTATCTATGAGTATATATTTCCATCTTGGGAAGGATTCCTTAGGGAATCCTTAAATTTGTCTAATGAAGGATCCCTATGGGAATCCATGAAATCATTTAAAGAAAGAATGCCCAGGGAATATATAGAGTATATTATGTAGATTTTGAGTTTTAAAAATTCATTATAATAATAATCTATAACCATATCTAAAATTTGAATGGGGTTACCCATAGGGTCCATTGTGCAAAGAATATCCCTAGGCCATTAAAACACTAAAGAAACTAAAAAAATAAAATAAAATGTTACTAGAGATCTTTTTTTCATTGAATTAAGTTTCCTAGAAACTTATATCTAGTACTTATAATTTTATGTCCTTTTGGGTTAAAATTAAAAGGGATTCACATGAACTAGCTAAATGAAAGGGTTCCAAGATTGAACATAATCCTTTAAAGAACAAATTGATTAATGTTAAATTATCCTTGAGCAAATATTAGAACAAGGTACTTCAACTAAGTCTAAATGATCATTCTAATACCTTTTCAAAATGGAAAGAGACAAATTATAACAAATATTTTTGACTACTATAAACCACAATGCTCATATCACCCCTCACAAAATAAAAGATAAGGAACCCAAACCTATGAGAGTGTCATCAATGGAGATTAGAGTCCCACTAATGGAGGGAAAAATTCCAAAGTAAAAGTAAAATATTTCCTCTAATGCAAATCTAGTATTAACCCAACTAATTAATTTAATCCATTTATTTTTGTCCACTCCATCTAAGAAAGTGCATCCCCAACTCATGGAAAAACACAAAATATTTGAAAATGTCTTGAAAAATTGTATGAAATTAACAATACCTTGCAATACTCCCTATAATAGTTTATGTAAAAATAAATGTGTGCAAAAATAAGACCATTCCAGGATATCAAAGTCACAATATTATTCATGGGAAAAAGAGTAGGCTTCTCAAACCCCCAAAAAGCTCTAGGTTCTTAAACATACACCTTTTTGAGCATAAATAACCATCTCAAACTTATATGTGACCCCTTTTTTGAGTCTAGATCATCATAATACTAACTTTTGTCCTACACTAAATTTGAATTCCACACCTTGCTCCTTTTCCTATTCATCATCTTCTTCCTAGAGTACTATATAATACCACCAATGTTATTCTTTTTTCACCATGGGGAGATCACATTTCAAAAGATCAAAATGTAGATTGAATGATCATGATCCATCGAATTGATTTATTAATATCTCACCGTGTGTCTCTTTTAATCATGGGTATTTTGTCTAATTTTGTATCCACTAACCATGTTTTATTTTACAATAATATAAATGATTCATCCAATGTTTTTTTTAGTAGGTTATTTTTTAACATCCTTTTGTGTTATAGTTCTCTACTATAGTGGCATGTTTGTATGCTGACATGAGTTTTAAAACTATTACACCTAGCATTAACTTTGGCACAAGTGGGATTTGATCACTCTCTTAGTAACCGAATAAGAGTAGGTGGTTATTAGGAGGTTTCCTACTCTCCCCCTATATTATTCAATGATAAATTTGAAGATTGATATTTTATAGATCTATAATATTGGTTTCTTATTTTGAGTTTTATTTTATACGTCCAGTTATTAAAGATGACACAAGAGTTATATGAAGAAGAAAATGTTATCTATAATAGAAAAGTATCTTGCTACAAGTTGAATTTCATTCTATACTTGTATACAGTAGATGTGGACACATTTATAATAGATTTTATCTCTACTAAATGCATATCTTGATATTGTTTTTTTTTAAATTTTATTTGATAATAAAATATGGAGTCTCGAGTAGGAAATATGTTCGTTCTAGCAAACAAGTATCTTACTATGAGATGTATTTATTGTTTTAGTTTATGATAGTCAATGAATACCTCAATAGATAATTTTTTAAATCTCTAGTAGATAGAAGTCATATTATAATTTATATTTCCTAGTTTACTTATTGATAAAAAATGGAGTACCAAGTAATTAGATGTTATCTCTAGTAGAAGGTATTATTGTTATGAGTTGCATTTATTTTTTAACTTACTGAGATGTTGAGATTAGATTTATTTTATTATAATTCCAAAAAATATGGATTGATATCATTATAATTGTCCTTTTTTATTTTTGTATGGATTTTCATGGATTTTTTGATTAGAAGGTTATTATGTAGAGTTTTTACATTCATTTATATTATTACTAGATGAACCATGTATTTATGTTATTGTATATAGATTGTAACCTTGAATGTAGGTTAAAAGTTATTATACATTGTCATACCCATAAGAGGTAGGTACTTTTATCTCTTGGAGAATCTATGAAATAAAATAAACCTACCTTTCTCACAAGAAAGAATAAATACGTAAATTTTAGATCATTTTGGATTAGAATATAATTTTGAGGGATAATGTTGGAAAAAAGTTTTCATAACTTTTGTAATGATAAAAAAGGTGTAAAATTAAAATTGTAAGAGTTGAACTAAGTCATTTGATCTATAAAATAGGTGGATACTCCACTTTAAATTTCACTAACATGGATCTTTTGCTTACCTCAAGTTATATGCAATATAAAAACACCTAAAATATGTTTTAATATGTATTCCATTTCATATTATTTTCATTTACATCATATAAAATAATATACAACCTACCACATGAATTATCAACATGCTACGTAAATTACATATATTTATGCACACTCTAAACATTATACTACTCTAACATGAATACAAATTAAATTATTCCATATAAGTGAAATAAAAAATGTTAATTTGACTAACTTATAATGATTATTATTGATCACTATTAAATGTTTTTATATTATCCTAGTTGTAAGGGATATAAAAATGAAAGTATAGGAAACAAAAACATCAACTACTCAAATAAATATAACATATTCCATACCTTGGAGAAACTCAATGTGAAAAAACTCCAACAAGAGTGAAGCAATGTTTCATTATCACCACAATGTTTTATAGTTTACAATATTTTATGTCTCTTTGGATTAAAAGTAAATTAACCTCATACACTTGTAATAACCTTTGTAATAGTATGTGGAGTACTTGCTTCTCTAGGAAGGAATAATACTAAACTAAGTTGTATCATTTGTGTATTAATAACTTTTAAACTTATATTTCATGTGAAGTGTTCCTCTTGGGATGGATCTCTTTATGTGATTATTCTCTAATATTTAGATATTTTCACTGTGATCTGTAATGAGTATTTAAATCAGTCACTTACACCTAATAAATAATGATAAAATAGGAACTAGGACTCAAAATTTAAAATATAACGTGAATATAATTTACGTACAACTCAATGCACTTATTTTTTTTCATATATTCCTAATCTCTCATTATATATCTCTTTTGTAATATGGTAATATAAGACCTATTTTATATTTTTATATATTTATAATACCTTAAGAAACTTAAATGAACTTCTATAAATAAAAAATATTGAATTTGTCATGGTTAACTTTGATCTCCATAGGTCAATAGTCAGGCTCTTGAGGTCACCAATTGAAAGGTTAAAAGTCTCACCTCAAATGGTAAGTAGTATCCAAAGACAACTAACTTATAAATGTCAAAATATTTACATAAGACACTAAAATTAAGTGTTGTTTATTTTAGATTTTCTAATTTTTTGTGAAAATATGTATTACAATTACTTTTCAAATAAAAAATATGATTGTTTAGTATGTACACTAGAAATTAGAACTCTTAGGTCTCAACATTGTTTATATTACTCTATCTAATAATTTATTACTATATCAACTGAGTTGGATGATAAAATAGATAAAATTTATGATCACACGCAAATAATTTCAATGTTTTTTTCCCATTAAATTTATAAAGACAATATTAATACTTACATTCTATATTTTCAATTGAGATACAAAAAGTATCATCCTATTGGATGATACGTATTTCAAGCTCTGATCTAATTAATTGTTAGATATTATCCTTTTAAGGTTCTATTATATATTAAAATATCAAATTTTAAGTCTTTCATTCCCACAAATTTAGAAACACATATGATCTGGAATCATTGCCCCACTCCTTAAAATTTCATATGGAATAAATGGTTCTCCCTTCATTTATGATTTTTTATTAATCTATAAAAACATATTTATCTCACCAATACTCACCCATGATAGCAAGGACATGAAGTCAATACTAAAAAAATACATTATTTTTCCATATGAAAGGCTAAAAAAACATTTATTTTCAAATTAAAATAATATACATATCCAAGCAAAATCATCATTCCTTAAGATTAATGGTGTTACATTTATAATATTTATTCACTCAAGTAAAATAATACCATCTTCTAAAAATTAAACTATGCTCAAATCCATGTTGGGCATGTCTTTCTCTAAACATTGCAACTCTCTTAATCTTTCCTTCTTTTGAAGATTGATTTTTCCAATTTGGAATTCTTAGGCCTTTTTATGGACATTGGATGGTTGATATATCAAAGACTTTGGAGTATACCATAACATCATAAAATTGCATAATTTATTTAATAAATAGTTTAAGTACTAGAATTTTAACATGTCTTTCTACCGTTAAATCAACACAGTATCTTCACTAGCACTTATTGTCTAGTCAATGGAAAACATTTTCACAATGGTCACCACAAAAACCAAAAAAATAAAACACAAATATAAATAACATATAACGAAGTGTGTTATATTACCTTCAAAATAAAAATTATAACCTAATAAAATACTAAACTGGTATGTAAAATAGGTTAATATTCTATTATAAGTTTCACCAATATTAACCCTTTGAAGTTAAGGTGTTTACTTGATGTGTTGTGCCATTGAAAAACATCTAAAACATTTTTTTAATATGTATTCCATCTCTTATGATTATCATTTATAGGAAATAAAATAATATTCAACCCTTCACATGATATATTCACATGCTACACACATTTCATGTATTTAATCATAATATAAACATGATATTACTCTATATACGACTAAAATTAACATGCTTTCATAGAGGTGTAATATAGAATGTGAAGTTATAACCTTTATAGATGATTCTTTAGGTCTCTTAGAAAATTTTTATTATCCAAGTTAAAAGTTATTAAAACATTAATGTAAAGGATAATAACACATCAAACATAAATATATATAACCCAAGACGTATCTTGGAGAAATATAATGTGAGAAAACTATAGAAAGTGTGAAGCAATGCTTCCTCATCTCCACTATGCTTTGTAGTTTACAAGATTTTTTGCCTCTTGTACTTACAAGGAAAATAAACTCAAAAAATAATAATGACCTATGGAATATTATATTTAAGTATTTACTTTGAAATAAATAATTTTTTTGATCTCATACGTCTTATTTATGTAGTCATAACCCCTAACTCAGCCAAGCTCTATATTCCTCCTCCTTAGATGGAAATCTTATTTTGATTGCTCTTTATTGTCTTAATATTTACTCTTACAATCTTTTAAGACTACTCTAATCATTCACATAAATCTAAGAAAGAGAAAATAATTAGTAATACTCAAAATTGTAGATGATAATATGAATCTAGTGTCCATATACCTTATTACACTCATTGTTATTTTTATGATCTCTGCTTATATCTTTATGAAATAATTTGCCTTGACAAGACATATACCAGTCTTATTCCATCCTTAAAATCCTATAAGAAAACAAAATGAATAGACAAATGTAATAAATCATCAAATTTCCATGGTAGGGTTTTATTCCAAAGGTCAACATTTGGGCTCTAAAGATCAATAGTTGGAAGGTCAATAGTTGAAGCTCTAGAACTAAGCAAGAGCCAAATAAAACTAATCTATAAAGGTCATAATTTTTCCATAAAACCTTGAAATAAAGTATTTTTATTTATTAAATTATATAATTTTATTTGTGTAATTAAAATATTTTTAATAAAAAATTAAATTTTAAATGAAAAATATGTTGTTTTTTCCATACAATGGAAACTAGCTTTTCTAGTTCTCAACATTATGAATATTACTCATATTTAACAGTTTTTTTTTTTTTTTTTACCAACTAAGTTTTATGATAATCATGATGAAATTTATGATCATATATAATCCACTAGGGTGATGCAGATTTTTTTTAAAAATAAAAATAAAATTGTATTATAAAATTTTAGAGCTAATCTTGTTGTTTCTAATTGCATTATTTCCTCTATTCCTCAAAGTTTAAGTGGCCCATTATTGAGTAATATTGTGTCTATTTTTTCCTATTTGAATCTGTATATGAACAACATTTTCAAATATTATAATCTTATTTTTTTAATGTCTTAATATAGTTGATTAATGCATATTTATAGGAGGAGAGATCTTGCACCCTCCTAACTCCTAGTTTTTGTAAATAACCCTTCCACATATTCTAGATTTATTATTCTGGAAAATTAGATTTTTAGATGTTGAATAATAACTATTGTTATAAAATAATTTGGTATATATGGTATAGTTACTATTTATATATTTAAATAAAAAACCTATAAATAAATGAAGCAAATATATTGTTTGTTTCATGTTATTAAAATTATTGACCTATATAAACATAGGCTATATTGTATTCAATGTGTAATTATCGATAATTTCCAATAATTAATTTTGTAGTGCTTCTTGAGATATTATACTTAGTAGTAGTTAAAATATTGATAATTCATATATTTAATTTGTATTATTATGTAGGTATGTTTATGAAAGGGATACATATATATAAAAAATTATAAACATAAGTTGTGTTTATAAATAAATAATGTTTTTTCTACATATTTTTAATGATACATAAGTATTACTATAACTTGTTGATGAGTCAAAGAATTGGAACTCATAATACATATTATTTTTACATAATCCCTTCAAATTTAATCATTTGAATAACCTTAAACCATTATTTTATCCCCTTTGCTATTCAAATTACATGTATTTTTTGTTATGATATAAAATAATTATTTTCTAATAAGAGAGTGTAATTATATGATTTTATGATATGGTTTTACTAATGAAAAAATACAAGGTAATTTAATTTATTTTTAATAATAAAAGGAGGACACATTTAGATTGACCATTGATACTTTAATATGTATTATGGTATCATCTTTTTTATTTCTTAGCATATAGGTAAATTTATTGTAGAAACTATATTTCGTGGTCAAGATGTTGGCAGTTTGAATAAAGATATCATCCCTGTTAGGGGTAAATTATAACACCTTTAATATATAAAATATTGATTATTTAATTGAATCCTTCTCTCTCCATTGAGATAAATTATTATTTTCATGTATATTCTTTTATTATAAGCATAATTACTATTATTATTTATTTTATTTCAATTTCAAACTATATATTTTTTATTAGAATCCCAAATATGCCATATCCTTTAAATAAGTAGCTTATCTCTCCTATATAAACATAAGAGCTTATTTTGATAAAAACATAGTGCCTAGTCATTATTGATGTAAGAGATATGGAAAACAATAAGGTTAATAAATGTAGAATAACTAGTGTGTTATGAAATAAGTTTAAGTTACATTAATTCAGTTGTATTAAGGAGGTGAGGAGATGCACTCTAGTATATATGAGGTAATGCCCCCTCATATGTATTTATAAAACTAATTTTTCATATATTAGTATTAGTTTCATTTATGTATTTGCTTATATATGTATTTATCATTTAGTATTTATTATGTTATCTAGATGATTTCATATGGGCATAATAATTATTCTAATTTTTACATTTAATTCATTCAGCTTCTAAGCTTCTAAAAAATATATTTTCCTTTTCTTCTAATTTATCTTTCATGTAATTCCCCTATCTTGCAAGTGTTCTTTAAATTCATACCATTTATGTTTTCAAAGTGTGTTTAAATTAAAAACTAATTATTTTCCAACCATAAATAGAGACATGTTCCTCAAATATAGTGTTGACATATTATCATGATTAACGCACCCTAGATAATAAAGAATTAAATTAGATAAGTATATAAACCAAGTGGTTTCCACTCTAAAATTTATCTATAATTTTGTACAATAGTGATTGGAATATTTTGGTTTAATTAGGGATTTAATTATGCTCATAATTTTTAAATCATTATTAGCGAAGGTGTTAAATACTAGTATCCTAAGAATTTCCATTTAAATATCATGCTTCCTAAATTAATTTATTACTTTCTAGAGTATATTTAATTTCTAAATATTTATTTCTTTCTAGAGTAGTTTAATTTTTGCAAATAAGGATTTCAAATATTAAAATTTTCCACCCTTTAATGTAGAAGTTAAAAAAAGGAATTTTGTATCTATGTTTTATCTCTATGTGATATAGTACCAATTTAAAAAATTTACAAAGTGTTTCCCAAAAAAATAAATTCATACAGTTGGAAGCAAATAGTAGATAAGCTTAAAATTTAGGGATTTCAAGGTGGTGGTGATACAAACAATGCACAGATCATGATTGTATATTGGTATATCTAGGCCCTCAAGGAAAGGATCAATAGTTCTAAAGAAGGTTAGATAGTACAAATTAAAAACCAAAGGAATATAGTTTACCCATTAATGATAAAATCGTTTCATCCATTTGATAAAATGAGAATGTAGTACTTATTCCTACATGTAAGTATGCTCTTATTTATGAAATTTAGTTGTTAGTAATTAAAGAGTATTCACATTTTGGTGTAGATGAGTCTGTAAAAGCATTTATATTCTTGATTGGTAATGTTATTACCCATGGTGAAGGTAACCAACCTTTAGAAAATGGATTTTAACCTACTAATAGAGGAGGAATGATCGTAGAAAAAGATTTAGTAATAACCTATGTTCCTATGATTACAAATATGTTTACACTCATTTGTAAAAAATAACAATATATTTTCTATCATGAATTTATTGATGAAATTATAGTGATAAGAATTGCATCTAGTCCTAATTTTTTAAAAAAAGGAAATAAATATGTAGGAGATGGAATTATGCTCATTAGTAAATACACAATATTAAATTAATTAATTCCTTTAACAGATCATGCACTTATGGATAAAATATAAAAAAAATCAAGAATTTTGTCTTAAAAATATGAAAAATGAAGTGTTAATTCTTAAAAGTGTATCATAGGTGTTCATAGTGTTTAGGAAACACTTGTCATTTATGGATTCAAAAAATCTATTTCATGAGTTATAGTTTGTGATATTCTTGATACCATCAATGGAATAGTGACAACACAAGTGAACTATTTCAAAATAATTGTAATGTAATTGTTTGGTTGTATGGAGAAACCATGGCCTAATAGCTTGCTTTTGAAAGATGAAGATGATCTCTACTACGTAAAGTTAATATTGATCAAAACCTAAGATCTAAAGTATAATCTATCATGGATATCTATAATGGAAACTAAACTAAGCTGAACTGATAAAAAAATAAGAAAAATGAAGGTTACGGTGGAAAAAAGGTGTTCTAATCTTCAATCTAGACATTTGGACTAAGCTTAAGTTTCAACAAGATAAGCAGTAAAACCAATATATGACACGAAATATATCAATGTCAAATCCCATCATATATTAGGTAAACATATAAGGAGTATATATATAATTCAAATAAGAACAAGATTCAATTTGAAGATTTACTCTTCTAATCAAATAACATTAACAAATCTACAAGGAGAGCAAAGAAAGTGAAATGAGTCTAGATCTTTCAATAAATATAGCATAGGCACAAATTTATAACTCTTATTTTAAATGTACACATTTATATTCAATGAGAACCAATTTAATATGGAAATTCAAATAGATAATTTAGAGAGCAACTATAATACTAAACACACAAACAAATACTGGACAATCTTTGTATAATTCCTTGCTTGTCTCAATTGTTGAATGTTTACACCATGTTTTTGATCAAAATATCCTTCCTCTTTTCAAAATGAAAATACACCTTTTATATAATTTTAAGGAGGTATGTCAATCAATTACATCAAATGACAATTGTACAAGTGTTTAGACAATTATCCTTCTACAACTTTCTAGAACTAATGACACTTTCTAAAGGACTAACCTATAAGCAATGTGATTTACAATATTTCACATGATTTAAAAAAAGAATATTATCTTTTAAAAATAAGATACATGTTTAGTTATAAAATAATATTCTAAAGTCAAAAAAATTGACTCTGGTACTATCATGTTATTATAGTAAGTTTCATCTATTGTAGGATCTTCATTTTGTAGTGTTTCTCATCAATTAGCTTGAGGTTGACAATGGGTTCCTTGAAGAGTTCATTTTCCTAATATTCCAAACCCTTGACATCTTTATCTACCTTATCTGATTCCTCTTTGATGCTCCTTGCATCATTGATCTTTTCTTGAGCTGAAAAAATAAATCCATGATCCTTTTATTATCTACACATAGTTACCTATGTTCTGGTTATTTACGTTCTACGTAAAATTAGTATCTCTTTTATTAAATTCATCATCTATGATTAAGTCAACTAGGATGAGTGAAGTGAGATCTTTGATTAAGTTCCTCAATATGTGGGTTATCATGTCCTCTAACCATTTGAGATCATTAGAAAGGTTTCCTATGCTCTTTGACCATATATTCAAAGCCTTGATCTTGTCTACCAATATTTCTATGGCCATAATTAAATGTTACAATCCCACTATTATAAACCCAAGAATTTGGTCATCTATTAGTAAATTTAACACATACTTCACTTTGGTACTTGAAGCTTGCCATTGGCCAACTTGGCCTATAGCCATAAATTCTATTTATTCATTACATCTTACTTAGATCTTATGGACCTAAAGGAGATGAATAGGTCACTCATGGTGGTCTCAAATTTATTAACCATATCTCTTGAAATTCAAAAGATATTTTACTCCTAAAGCTTCTTATTTTATTATTTTATGCCATTGATGGCTACTTGTAATTATTTTGTCTGTGCTTGGGATAATTCAAGAACATCTTCCTCAAAGATAGGGCCTTCTCCTAACCTATGTCTCTAATTTTGAGTCAAATTGGTCAATTGATCTAAACTTTTATATTTCATTTCTTCACCTCATGTCATGAACTTCTTCTTCATCATTCTTTGCAATCTAGCATTTTCTAGATCAAATTTAAATCAAACTATAGATTCATTCTCTTGTGGAATAGGGATCTCAAAGTATGATGGATTTTTTGAATTAGATGGTGTAGCCAATATTATTACCTCCTTTTTCAAATAACCTATCTATGGATTAATCTCTTTATGAACATGCATGTTAATAGCCTTCATCATATCCAAAGGATGGTGCATAGTGGGGACACTCTCCAATATAAGTTCATACAAGAGCCATTGTAAAATTGGTCATCCATATAACAAGTTTTCCTTACTGAACATACTGATTTCACTTAAAGGAGTAGTGATAAACACCTTGGGTCTCTTTTATTTTGGAACAATAGCTAGTTCAACTTTTATTTTTTGAGTGTCAATAGGAACCAAGTCCAAATATTTTCCTTTGTCATCCTTAATTTCCTCAAAACTTATCTTCTCTTCTTCATCAAAGTATATGTATGTCATAGAAAACATTTTAGTACATTTTCAACATACTGTTTAGGATCTATAGCTACAATATGCACCTTTTCTTGATGTGCCTCTTGGTTAGTTATTTTGCAAGGTTCATCAAATGAAGAGGAAGAATCTAGTTTATCTGGTCCTTTCTCATTGGGTCCATATTATATTTATTTCTTAGCTTTTATATTGATCGACAAGAGTTTATAAGATTCACCATCTATCATATGATACCCCTTGGGGCCCTATTACCATCTATCATCCACCTTTAAATATCTTTTTTATCTACAACTAAATTTTATGTTATGTTCCTTCAATCTTATTTTCAATTCAAAGTATGTGGATTATTAAATGTATATGACATTAAAGTCATTATATTCATGTTCAAAAGGGACATTCAAAATGCCTTTGATCCTCAAATTCTCTTTCACCTTCCCATAAGGATCCTATTACCTAAGGTCATCCATTTATAGGGCTAAGGATAATCTATGTTTTGATGATGCCTCGATGTGAATCCACTATTTGAATATAGTATTTGTAATGATTATTGAGAAGCTATGAAGGAGTCCCTTTCTCTTGGTCTTGTATAGACCATGAATGCCATGAAACAACTAGTATGTAATTTCTTGCTTAGCCAACTTATCGGTAACATGGACAGGTAGCTTAATAGGAGAATTTTAAGTTCGTTCAATCCTAATGATTGTGAAATCATGGTATAACAATATATACATGATTGATTCTATAGATTTATTCATTAATGGATTAATTAATGACATGGGGATACTCGTTATCACCTTAGTCAAGGTTGGATAGACACAATCATAGATAAATTGAATGTGATTCCTATATTTATATATGTGAAACTTAGAATAATATTGGTAAAATATTTGGGTTCCATTATGGAGACCACGCCATTTGATTTGGAATCTTTGTTGTTGCACATAGGGCATCTAGGAGGTAAGACATGATGAAAAACTCACTCTTATTTTTATGCCTAATTGTATAGATTTGTTGACTTAATGAGATCTTGATTATCTCATTTAAAGGAGGAATAATTACCTTTTCACCAATAAAGTAGACAATGGGAACCCACACTAGGTCTGCATATGTAGTGGTTTCGTTTACACACAACTTGTTCAACATTATCATCATCATCATCATTCTAAACCCTAGTCTAAACTGGCTGATAAAAATGGTTCCCAAAATCCAAAGACTTGGTTCCTAAAATCCAACCACATGGTAATGGTATCCATCAGATTGTGCTCTTTAACCCACTAATTGATAGAGGCTAGGTTAATTTAGGGTGTAGGAAGCTTGTAGTATGACTCAAAAGTAATAAAAAATATGTAAGATGCTTTCCTTTGAGTATGCTCATTATTTATCATGCCCTCATCTATCCTAGTTTCCTTGAAAATGTGATCAACAATATCATTGAAATAGAGTAGCTCAATTTTTTTAGCCCCATAATGTAATTCAATCATTTGCATTTATACAATGTCATCATAAAACCTTCTTATCTTCTTCCTTGGTAATGGTGGGCTGGTTTTGAACTCTCCACAAAAATTTTGACCAATTGCTATCTGTTATGTTTAAATCATTAGCAATGAACTCAATGTCCTTATACACACATCCTTCTACATTTATGGTCAAATATAGATCAATATCTTCCTTCAAAACATGCTTATGTGTTACCATTTTAAATATCTTGATCAAATTATACATTTACAAACAATAATTATACCTTCTCTTGGATCAATACATGGAACTCTAGATAAATTAGAGCAATCTATATGTTTATAGATTTTTGGAAGGTTTATGCAAGGTTTTAATGGTGACAGCTTGTCTGAACTATGATCTTTATGACTTAAAGTTTTCTTGTATCATCATTTATGCCTTTCATGTCTAAGGGTCCACAAGATCTTTTAATTTGAATTATATTGGTTATGTGGCATTCTTGAATCAAACTATTCAAATGTTTTATAAATTTGACCATTTATATTTTTGGGATACATGTTTCCATATCGTTCTCTCTCACAGCTTGATTAAACATTCTCCATTGATCTTCTATGGGGCCCGCTAACCTTCATTTTATCCATGGGTCATTGATTTCTTTTCAAGTACTCATGATTTTTCCACTTGGTTGCTATATAGGCTCTTTGTGATCATTTTAAACAAACTCCATCACATAACTCCTCTTTTTCATGTGGTAATTTTTTATTATATATGGGGCTATTCAATTATTAGCCCATCATTTATCATAGATTTTGATGTATGAGATTGACCACCATTAGTTTATGTCTGTTCCATTCATTATGGTTTTAACACGTGTCATTATTATGGTTTATCTGAGTTATTTGAAAAGTCTACCTTAATCTCACATCATTGGATATCCTTCACATAGATCAATGTGTTACATAAATTTCCATCCACTTGATTCCATTCTTTGTTCATTTAGCTAAACGTGGAGCACTAGTTTTTGGCTATGTCACCGAGATCATGAATTTTTTTCTCTAATATTTCTCTATACACATTGAATTTCTGACTTTTCCCCGTGCCATTAGATCTTTGTACTCACTCACCATGATTGCAACATGCATAATTCTTGTGTTCCTCTATAGGGTATTTAATTTGATGAATTTTATTGAAGACCAGCATATTATTTATTTACCACTCGATCTCTAAGATCTCACCACTTGATGTCTTCATGTTGATTCATTCTTGTGGACAATGAAAATAATCTAAGTTAGGGTTCATGGAATATAAAGAAACTTAGGATTAAATTTTTATACTAAGGTCCTATTTGTATTAATAAATACAATTAGGGCATAGGCCAAAGATTAAACTAAGTTTAAAAACATAGTAAAGATCCCTCATGTATATTTAGTATCCGTGAATAATAAAACACACTAGGTGAAGTTTCAGGATATAAAGCACTTAGAATTAAAATTTTAGACTAAATTTCTAGTCATGTTAATAAACATGATTAGAACCTTAGGATAGAATTTAAAACAAGCTTAAGGCATTATTAAAATTTGATTCTATTTCAAAAGGACTTAGGCTAAACATATTAAACTAAGGTTCTTTAATGATATAAACACAAATGTAATTAATCAAATAAAAGAACAAAGGCTTAGTCAAAAAGGGTTAAGTTAATCATTAAGTCACACAACCCTAGGCAATGTACATTCCAATGACATTCCATTAAACCTGCAACATGGAAATACAAAATTCAAACATTAGCAACATTAGATAAAGTCAAATGAAAATTAAATTTTGACATGCTAAATGTAAACATGATGAGTACCATGATATTCAACTAATGTATTCTTCATCAGTCTGAATGTCGATTTACTACACAATTTTCAAACCTAAATAAGGGTCCTCATTTTTGAAAAATGGGGGTATGTTGACTTCAACAAATGGTGACTTCTGGAGGAAACATTAAAAACTATTAGAATTTAGATAGTCTTGGTTTGAACTAATAACTAGACTACTTATTCCATATGGTCAAGTACCATTACTAAGGTCACTTCATGACTAGAACAAGTTTTACACACGTAGAATTAAGCTTAAATATCAATACTTAGTCATTTTGTTTATGTGCTCTTACTCAAAATTAAGAGGTACTTTTTTTTCAAAACCATCTAGAAACCTTTTGAAACTATAAAACCTTACATCAAACAGGTTGGTAGGTGGTTATGAATAGTCATTAATTTAATGATCACAAGTAATGGTGGTTCCTTATCAAGATTGCTAGTAACCTTCTTTTTGATGAATCACAAGATATAAAGGCCATTGATTTTGTTAAAAAAGTTATTGCCATTGTTAAATATATTTTATAATATACATATTTGATATTTTATTTTATTTTAAAATTTATAGTTAATTTGTTATGTTTCTTATTATATTCTATCTTACATATTCAAAAGCAGTTGTGAGATATCATGCTCTACAAAATGGGTCTGTAGGCTACAATAACTTTGTAGAAAGATTGGTAATGAAATTGTGGCATCACTTTATGAAATTACTCTCCTCTATTAGATTATGATTCCATTTTACCCACATTTGGTTGACCTTAATAGAATAGAGGTATACTCTTCACCTAGAACATGTCTTGATAGATTCAAATAGATAGAGAATGCCAAGCTCGATTCAACATTTTCCCGCTTCCTCGTATGTTTTTTCTATTAGGATCATCCACTTAGGAACATAAGCATCCTTAGCTCCAAGTTCTTGGCTCGTTGTAGACAGACTTTGCGACGGTGATTTTGGCCTTGTCCTTTCAGGCATATCCTCTAAAAGGATAATGTCTTTATTTGCGGATATTCTTAGTGTCGGGCACACATTGTTCTTTTATAGAATTTTTATAAAACTATAATTATTTTTCAGCCAAGAAAGTCTAAAAACACAACTAGTTTCAAAAGATAAGAATTTTCTGTTAGTGATAAAATACTTGGTTTATTTTTAGATTCAAGATCTTAGAAGATAAAATTGTTCTAAACTTTCAGCATTCTTAAGTGATACTAATCCAGTGCAGGAGATTGCCGTGTACCATGAGCTAAATTCCTTCACTCTTGTTTCTATAAACCATCTCTCCATTCGTGCTTAGATGTCAGCAGATCCAATCCGACAACCATTTCTCCTCCCCTCCTTTTGAGGGAATTGAAAGACCCTTCTGTTAACTAATCCACTTCTCCTCCCTTCCTCTTAAGTGAAGCGATAGACCTTGCTGTCAACTAACAAATAGAGTGAACTAAAATTTTTACAATTTGTTACCGTAATCGCAATAAAAACGTACAGATTACTTCCTAATGTTAAAAACGATGTCATAACAACTGTTTTCCACATTTTAATCCTTCCCAGCATTAAAATGCATACAATTCTAACATTTATTCCATTCCAAACTATTTTAATTTTTTAAGAGATAAAACACCAAAGACAGCGTTATGATATTTGACAGCCACATTACAAGAATCCATTATTTTTTAAACTTGTATGATACACGACAAAAACATTTCTTTTTTGTTGAATTTGTAATAATATTTCTCATTCCAATCATTTATATAAGGCATAAACATTGAATGAAACATTTTTAATAAGTCGTCAATGATTTGAAATAAAATAATTGAAGACGTATTAGACAATATCCCTATTACAATGGACAATGCCGATCCTCAGAAGATGTAAGAAGCAATTTAAGATTTGTAGAAATAATTCAAAACTCTACGTCGAGGCTTTGACCATCACAACAATATGGTTAGACAGATGAATGCAAATCGTTAGAAAAATTAGAAAGGCAAATATTATTCATGACATACGAGTGCAGTGGCGGGCAACAAAGAACGGAAGAGCCTATGTTTGTTGATACCTGCCAAAGGAGAATCCCCCTGTAACCATTCCCTGCATCTTGTTCCATCGCATCTGGAGCATGGATATATCGTGGAGATATGACGATTTGTAGGAAGCTATATTAGATGGGTTCGGAGAAGCATATCCTGTTAGTATATGCCTTCTCCAACGGAGAATATGGTACAATGCTCTGAAGCTTCCCTGAAACGACGATGCTTGGTACCCTCGTCCTTTAATAACCACAAAAATATCCCGGGCTAGGAGAAGAAATATATTGAAGTATATATTTGTTTTCCTTGGGCGTTCTCCTTTCTCTTAGCGTGGCATGACTTTATCTTCAGTCCTTCCATGGTTATTTAGGCTGCTAATGGTGAAGCCATAAAATTATACTAGAAATTGTATTTAGGTGCAATGTGAATGTCGATAGACTAAAAAGTATCTTGCACATGGTTCTAAAAAGGGGCGAAGCAAAATAAAAATAAGAAACTTTAAGAAGCTGCTTGAGGAAGAGGATTTTGGTATTGATCAAAATTTTCCACAATATTATAGATGTCAAGTGAGAAAGTAGACAAAAACAATGGAGGAAAATTACTCGTGATCAATCAAGACTAAGTTTTGACAAGGAATATAATGTTTGTTAGACATGTGATAACCAAGTTAAATTTTTCATCCTTTTGCAACATAGTTTATAGCCCACTCCTTGATAGGGGAGTGTGTGGCAGGAGAGTGATGATGGGAAGGATGACAGGACCGCCATCCCCTTCGCTTCCCCTCCCACCTATCATAGGCGGTCTAATCAAACACTTGTTTCTAGGTAGATGAATTCTCTCAGATTCTATTTTTAGAATGAATGTAATGGTGGTTTTTCACGATATTTTCAAGAGGAATCCTAATGGTGCTTTGCCCATTGGGCATATTTATCTTTATGGGGTTCACATGTAATTTACACAACATGTTCACATGCAAAATTTTCATCTTGGTATTAATAAAGCTTGATATCTTGCATCATGGATGCTTCGTTAGCTTAGTTTTTACAATGTAAATCATGTGTTTTATCTCATGCATGTTGAGGGTTTGTTTGTCTAAAAAATCATTTCCCTAATATATTTTACATTTCTTAGTGAAATCGACATATTTAATTATTTTATTGTTTACCTATTAAGTGCTAAAGCCAAAGCTTTTTTTCTATTACAAGTGGGATTATAAATAAAATGTTTCTTTTTCTAAAATACAACTAGGTATCAATTGAAGATATTAATAAATTATATTATTCAAATTTTGTTTTGACATTTTGCATAGTCAATAGCAGATTTCAAAAAGTTTCTAGACATGAACAAGAGCTTTTTTGAGAAAACATTATGTGTACTGTAATAGCATTTCTGAACATATGCTAAATCTTTGAATCATATGTTGTTGAAAAATTCATTGGTATATCATGTACTAGAGGAAATTGACCCAACTCACCAGTTAGAATAATATATTTTCCACCAAGTCCATTAGTTTTATTCATGTGTGTCATGTTAACACCTATTTTGAAGTCCACCTTATTAATGTTATTACTAAGGTCTAATATATTATGCTCACCACATAGTTAATATGCACATTTAAATCATATTTATTGCCACATATGTGAGAAGGTTAAGTGAAATTTTGGAATGATCCCACCTTTCACTCAATAAATAACAATCTTTCACTTGCCTCTTTCTTTTCTTACATAAGGATCCTTTATCTCCTTGCAAAAAGTAAGACAGGAGCTTAGATTTATCTCTAGAGCATTAAGAGATGTAATTTTTAAATCTAATTTTTCTTTAGTATTATGGATTTAAAGAGCCAAATGCAAATTAATTCATGCAATGGAGATGAGCATACAAAGATAGATTTCAACACTTATAAAAATCTTCTACTCTCTAAATGATTAATAAGCATTCAAACATAGTATAAATATATAGGAAGTCATCATATAATCTAGAAGATATCAATCCCTATAGACACTCAACCATATAACCACATAAGTTATATGTGATATATTGTTGTTACAATAATATTTACATCTAACAACCTTACCATATTAACATTCACACTCTTATATGCAGTATGCTCACCCACTATAACATGTTTTATTTGGTTCATGACCTTGACACAACGATATCCTCACTCCTCCCATGGTTTTAAAGGTTTACCAAAATCCTTGACATGAAAAGGAACACCATCTACCTCCAAAAATTGGCATGAATAGAAGTGTCTACCACTACATACTCTTAGGTCTGCATACTATTGGCATAGTATCCATGCTCATGACCAATATATGCAAAGGAACACATCCTACATTTACTTTACATGACCAAAATAGACATCTCACTAAGGTTTATCTCTATAAAAAAGTAAGAAAGTCATGGGATCTGTACAGTAGTTTGTATCCTAACAATTGCCAAAATACTATTCATATCATATGGTTTTCTAGATCTATCACAAGCCCTTAGAAGATCCATGAATTGACTTACATTGGTGCCTTCTGTCATTTCACAATGTTTTCACATAAGAGAATCATCTTTGGAAATTTTCACAAAAACTATATTACATGAAAATGCATTACTCTTTTGTTCTTATTTTTTACATACAATAAAAGTAATAAACCCACCATACTATAGATGTCAAAAACACATTGGTGAGGCATCAACATTAGTGACTGATGAGAGGTGATTGAAGGACCTCCATCCTTCATGTATCCTCCAACCTCTAATGTCTCTACTCACTCAACTGGTATGTCGATGTAGCTCAGGTACATGTTGATTTTATGGTAATAGAGTCCCCACACAATATTGACATTTGTCTTAGGACATCAAGGTCACCCAAAAATACCTCTATAACGCAATTTTTTTAATATTTCAACTTTCAATATAAATAATAAATTTTACAAATAAATGACTCAACTTTAGATAATTTTGATTTTTTTATATAAAAAATTGTTTAATAACCTAATCAAAGGACATTGACAATCTCAACACATAATTACTTTGATAAGGAAAAAATAAAAAATCTTAAAAATCTAACTATAACAATTTTCTTGACCAAAAATGACTTTTTAAAATTTAATGACTTATTTAAACATGAAGACTCTAAACTCATTAAAGAGATTATTCTCCTTAACATAAAAATAAACTTTGATTA
>JARHVA010008091.1:427500-440000 GCA_037957365.1 Torreya grandis
TAAGGTAATATATTTCAGATCTATTATCTTCATTTAAATAAATTATTTCAATATATTTCAATATAACTTAAACTGAAATAAAATATTGAAAATCAAGATTTACTTTGTAAATGGAATGCATGGATCAATTTTGATTACTCAAAATGTCATAGTATGAGATTTTTTTTTTTTTTTTTTTTTTTTTTTTTTTTTTGTTTTTCATTTTTTTCATTTTTTCAATGACTATGGAATATTATTGATGAAATTTCCAAGGTGATTTATATAGAAAGAAAAAAATTATTCATTATATTTTTAAGAATGTTTCTGATGTGCACTCAATATAACTTCAAACATGATTTTTGAGTCCCTTATTGTCAGAAATAATGTCTATTATAATTAATAAAAATATATGATCAAAATTAGAATGTCAATGAATCCTATAAAATAGCAAAACAAGCATATCACAATAGGCACAATAGTTAGAATTTCATGAAACAATAATATTTATTGATTATGTTTAAATGAATAAAGCATTACATAAATATCAATATCAATTCAAAATTGGATTTGACATGCATAATCTAATAAAAAAATAAATAAAACACTATCTAAATCTAAATGAACTATGTTATTTTTGAAAATTACTATTTTTAGTAACTTTCAACTTCTAGCATTTTTCTTCAACTACTATTTCTAGTAAGTTTTGCAAATGATCACAGATGGACATATAAATCTCCACATATCCTCTAAACACTAAAATTAACCTAGAGTAAATCTAAATCCAAGTTGATGTTTGATTACAATAACATTATATTTATAAAAATTGAAAAATCCTTAAAAAATAAATAAATGTAATTTCAAACCACTTGATCATGTTCTACGTGCAGCTCCAATAGGCCTAAAAATCTACACATATCCTCTAAACACTAAAATTAGCTTAATAAATGAATTTAAACTCAAGATAATTTCTAGTTTTTGAAATAATTTTATTTTTAAAACTGAAAAAATCCCAAAAATATATTAAAATGCATTTTTAGACCCTTAGATGGCCAACCAATAATTTTAGGTAGTATTGCATGGAAGATCAAAAGGGCCTAAAAATATCCATGTATCCTAAAAACACTAAAATTAATTTAGTGTATGAATTTAAACTCATATTCATGTTTTGTTATAAAAATGTCCTATTTATAAAAATGGAAAAGTCCCTAAAATATATTAAGATGTGTTTTCAGACCTTTTAATTCTCATGTATGGCTTCAAAATGGTTTTAAATGTTTTAAAATTATATATATATATTCATTATGGTATGAATGATATCTGAAATATACTAACAAATCAAAGGTTATGTCCTATAAAATTCAAGCCTCTTCATCATTCTCCTTTGATTGAAAAAAAATTCAGCTCCTATAAGTTATACTATGTTGGTGCTTAGATTTGTACCATGTGTCTGTTATTCTTTGAGAAAATGGCATGAGAATTAGAGAAGCTACATTAAAATATAGGTTGATCAATCATGTTGGAACAATAGTGAACAAACACAATAATGTTTTAAGGATAAAAAAAGTTACAAACCCATGCTAATGAAGGAGACCGCATAACATAAATAACAATGGAACAAAGTAAATTCTAAACAATGTGTAGGACTTAGAAGAATGTGTGGATACAAGGAGTAGTTGGTGGAGATTATAATTTATATTTAAAACCATAAGTATCCATCAATATTTTTGGTTTTGAAACACAATTGTTAATAATGGTGTGGATTTCTGATGGAGGCATGAGGGTTAAAAATAATTTTTGAAAATTTTGTTTGGAGTTAGGAAACTCTATTGGGGATAATAGCATGAGAAAACACATTGTAAAATTCAATTATAAATTGTAATTTTATCCTCCATCCTTAGATATAATGCAAGTAAATATGAATATAGGAACTCCATAGAAAAAATGAATTTTACTATAGTTTGATTGGAAAAATTAAATATGATAGTATAAGGTGGGAAGAGGAAGCCCAAAAGCAATTTTAAATTTATACAAATTACAAATTGGATAAGAGGATATGGATCTCATGAGGAACAAAATAATAGGTAGGAAAAATTCATTATAGGAAGGGTAGATGAATAGTTTAAATTCCCCATTTACTATTGTGTAGGGTACGTACCCTCTACACACCACCCCAATAGCAACCATTTTCTAGTACTAGTAAATAGGGAATGATTGTACAACCATCTAAACTTCAAATCTGATTTGATACAAGGATTTTTTGCATCAATATGTTGTGGACTATGTCTTTATCATTTACATGTAGTGAGTTATTAACCCCTTGGTGTGGGATGGATTCATTTTGACTAGATGTTTCAAAATGGCTTTTTATTGGTTTTATTTCTCCTAAAATTTTAAAATCCTATGATTGTAGAAGTACCAGTTACCTACATTAATTATAAATTATAATTTCAATGATTATTTTGCCCACTATAAATTTATAACATTCCCTAAGATCTTTTATATTTCCTTGCATTTTACAAATGATATTAACAACTTTATCGATTCATTGATTCAAAATGTCTTCGATCTCATTTTTGAATACTAAGAATGGGATGAAATACATCCCTTAATAAAAAATAAGGTTGTGAGTTCATAATATAAGTTAATATGTTAAGTCATTTGCAAGGCAAAAAAATTGGTAAGTTGATTTGTATCTATATTGAGAAACCATAATTGATGTTTGGTCTATGAGATTTGTCCAAATGATATTGTGGAATCTCATATTCATGGTGTGGAAATATAAATTGCACAACTTGATGAGGATGCCCATATAAAGGTAGTACATGGTACAACTAGAAGGATTTTGTAATATAAAGGGTCTTGTAAAGCCAAGGGCATTAACTATTATGATATTTTAAAATGCCAAGGTGACCAGAAAGATTTCAAAATTATAATTTAATAAAATATTTTTGAGAACATTCTAAGATGAGATTATTTACATGGTGGAAATGCATTAAATACCTATGGATCAATGCTCACACAACATATAGAGAAAGCTTGTAAATTTTTTTCAATGCTCCAACAAGATACCTAATATCAAGTAATGAATTCCAATATTAGAGAAATGCTTGAAAAGTTTAAAGATTATTTGTTAGGTCATCATGTTTACTTATTATAACTTCAATGGCTAAAAGGTTATTTGAGAATGTGGTATCTCATTATGCCCAAAGTATAGATTGACTGGTTATTGAAGCAAATAAGTACTGAAGGAAAGTGAAGTTTCTAGATAAATATTCTACTGGATACTCTGCGATACTAGGTTGTAAGAATGGAATTAATTGAATAATAAAAAAACTTACATGTTCTAAATGTTAAAAATGAGACCCCCAAAGTCCATGGGAGATTTGAGTGGGTAATGCAAATTGTAAATTACAGTGAACTCTCACAATCCTACCAGTCAAAGTACATGTTAAAATCTAACTAAAGAGGAGCTTCAAAGAGATGATGAGAAGAAATGTATTTTTCAAATTTTCACTCATGGAAATTACAAATTAGAGTTGGGTCTCCCAAACCCCTAGTTAAAAATTCATCAACAGGAGGCCTTAGTGCAAGATTGAACTTCCACAACCAAAAGTTATTTTGAAAAAATTGTAAAACTATAAATTGTAGTTGGAGTTTCAGATTCCATAAAAGGAAAATTTGAGGGAAAAGGGAACCTCATCTAAAGTTTTCAATTTTTGTAAAATTGTAATTGTATTTGGAGTTCTAGATTCCATCAAAGGATCTTTTGAAGGAATAGGGAAACTCAACTGCAATTTATAATTTTGTAATTTATAATTATGTAAATTATAATTTAAAATTTGCAAATTACAATTTTACAAAGTTCTATGAATTACATTAATAAAAAATGCAAAACTACTGTCAGGACCCATATTTCCCCGTAACGAATGAAAATAAAAAAAATTGTAAAAGTTACCAAGATTCTCCGAAAAGGTCAAAAAGTGAAAATTAAAGCATTTATGCATTAAAAAAGTGTAGGCAAACATAACAATAAAATTTGAAAAAACCAGAAAAATGTAAATGTGGAAAAGAAAAGGTATATCCAAAAAGTGAAAAGGTAAAATTGACATAAGTATTACATTTTCTCATGTTTTGTGTGTTCAAGCTCCTCCATGGGAGAGAAATTATAGATCTATAAATTCAAGGTGGGCAACTACAATGAATATTTTTCGAGAATCCATGGGTATAAAGTGTCTAGAATCTATCATTGCAAGAACAAAGTTATTATTTTGTGTGAATAGAAGGAAGGGAAACTATCCAAAAGTTTCTAGTTGTGTTAATGAGTGGTAAAAGGGCATCTTCAGGTAGTTTCATAAGAAGATTTTTTTTTTGGCCTCCACCATGAATATTCTCTTTGTAGCTCAACCAAAAATAATCTCCACCAAGAAACTAATGGCTTTATTGAAAATACTCATCATTCCTTATAGAAGTAGTTAGAGCAATGCGTTTTCATGCAAATGGGTGAATATTCTAGGCATGGTAAAGAACATATTCCAGCTAGTAGCATCTTGGAAGGACATTGGGGTGTAGACTATAATTTTGAAAATTTAAAAAATGCAATCCCCATTCCTAGATTACAAATGGGTGTAAAAAATGTGTAATTAGAGGGTTTATCCTCTAATATATTATTAATGTTGTTTGATTTTATCTCTATGTATACAATCTTCAAAATTTTGGGATCAATGTTGTGTGCATTTTATATCTCTTTCTAAGATGGTTACAACTATATATCCATTAGAAAGCTATGATAGCACATTTATATGTCTCCCCTATCAAACATCAAGAAAATCCACCATGCTTGTCCCAATGGTAGCATTTTGAAACATTGATGTATGTAAGATCTCTTTTCAATATAATGGAAAATACTTGTGGTTATTTATCTTTTATTTTGATGAAATACAATTATATGTTTTAAAAATTTAGCTGATTGGATATTTTTCTTTATGCTCAACGCTAGTTGTCATTTTGGGCTTAAATCAAGGTTATAAAATGCTTTCTATAAGTGATTTGGAAACATGTTTTTGAATACCTCTTAAGGGCACCCTATATTTATGGATTCAATAAGAAAAAGTATTTGAGATTCTAGTTTTGGTTTATATTTTAGGGTCTTAAAAATCATTTGGGTGTTTTCATTGTATTAGCACCAATGGATGCAAATCACTCCTGGTAGTTCCCATTAGCTTGCATTTGAGTTTTTATACATATTTACAACAAGTGATGCCTTGAATGTTGAAAGAATCCCTATTGTTTGAAAACCACTAGAACATCACCCCCTTTTATTACTATAAAACTATCCTACCATGTCCTACTTGAAAATATTAACCCTTGATGCATACTATAAGTGTTATTTGCTTGCAAATGCATAAATATTTACAAGTAAAAAATGTGTCTACCATTTGTGTTTTAAAAACCCAACAGTGTGGTTTTAAATTGAGCTTGTTTTATTGAAAATTATATAAAATGAAAGTTATAGTCATATACCCATCTATCTTTCATATCTTATATTTGACTTAGTATATTTATTCATTCTATGTGACAACCCTTCTCAGGTAGAGTGTGCAATTTAGGTTATACCCTAATAATATTTTCTTTTTCCCTAATAATCCCCATGGATATTGAATTACATATTCCATTGATGTGAGAAAGATGCCCCTTAGGTCCTCTCACTTTGGCTCAGGAAGAGCCAATAGTAGAATGGAGCTAACCATACCCTTTGTCAATACCTATATATCATTTTTGATGTTCAGTCCATTCCTGAATGTCAAACCCTTCCCTAGTTATAATGACATTTTAGTAGGTTTTTCATCCTTGTTTGCCATTTTCTCAAGTGTAAAAAGATGAGAAAAAGAGGTGTATAACTAGGAACCAACACTCATATGGTGTCGTTGCTAGGGAAAAAAGAGACACATGTGGCACTTGTGTTTCCAGGGACTCTTGAAGAGAGATGTATCTTAGGTTTGAAAGTTCTCTTCCTATATTTATGCTGATTTAAGTATCTTTGGTCCATCGATTCAACTACTTATCTGGCATTGTTTTCTAGGATAAAATTGAAACCTTGGTTACTTATGTTGTCAGGGACTCTTACAAAGAGCTGTAAGTATTTCATGTTGTGAAAGCTCTCTACATATTATTTTATTATTTTTTATCTTAGCCATCAATGTTACAATACTCTACTAAGGATGTGTCGTGGACTTAGATATTTGATAATTTAATATGTATTAAATTTTTTACAAAGAGGTGTAAACTTTTCATGTTTTGAGGTGGTCTTCTTTGTTTGTACATGAATATGAAAATTTCATTGTCTTTGCTTTCAGACATCATCACTAACATCAACAAGATATAGTTTCAGTATGTATTAATGGAAGTTCGTAAATGGTTATACTTGAGAAGTTTACTTATAGTGGCAAATCAAAAACATCAACTGGTTTCAAAGAAAGATTAGTGCCCACTTTCAATATATTCAACATTAAGAGTTTTTATACTTACGAACCTGGAAGGATTGAGATCATCCTTTAAAGGTGACTCATAAAAGAAACATTTCTCACCCTTATGTGTTTACAAAAAAATAAGATAATTTTAGAGGCCCTTTGAAGAGAAAAGTATAGCTATAAAGGATTATTTGGGATGTCAAAATTCTATTAATCCTAAATATTTAGTTAAAATTATTATCCTCCTAAACTATTTTTATCAGATTGACTTGTTTTATTGAGCCTTCACGAGTGTTTGTGATAATTGTTGAAGTTTTTACTCTAGGTCCCAATGGATTGGCACATAGTATTATGCTCTAAAGTTATTTTCATACCCAAAAGAGGTATACATCCATGGTAAAGAGTCAATAATGGTGATTATATTTTCACCATGTGTTTATGTCATTTTATTATCAAATGGCATGAGAATTAGACCAACTATGTTAGAATGGTGATTGAGTAACCATGTTGTAACAATGGTAAACACACACAATAATGTTTAAAGCATAGCTAAAGATTCAAAACCACACCAACAAAGGAGATCACATGATAGAAATAAAAATAGAATAAATCAAACTATAAATAATGTGTTGGACTCAAAAGAATGTGTGGCTTCAAGAAGTATCTAGCAGGGATTCTAAGTTTAACTTTAATTTTACCAATAATTTCATTGGACACCAAAAGGCTTCACTATTATATTTGATGTTGAAACATAGTTTTAAATAATGGTGTGGAGTTCCATCAGCGATGTGAAGGTCTAAAAACAAATTTGAAAATTATATTTAGAGGTAAGAAACTTCAACGGGGATAGGTCCATGGGAAAATACATTGTAAAATTCAATTATAAATTTTAAATTGCCCCTACATCCCAAAATACCATGGAAGTAAATAAGACAAGAGGAACTCAATAAAAAGAATGAAGTCGACTATAGTTTGATAAAAAAAATGGAATATGATAGTGTATAATAGAAAGTGGAAGCCCAAAAGTAATTTGGAATTTATCCAAATTTTAAGTTGTATAAGAGTCTCTAGATCCCATGAGTCATAAAATAAAGGGTGGGAAAAAGTCATTGCGTGAAAGGTAGATGAATAGTGCAAATGGCTCGTTTACTATTTTGAAGGGTATATAAAATTTATAGACTTCCTCCATAGCATCCATTTTATAGTACAAATAAAAATGGAATGATTTTTCATCCATATATACTTTAAATGTGATTTGATACAAGGATTATTTCCATGCATATGACATAGTATGTATCTTCAACATTTATATGCAGTGCATTACTAACCCCTTTGTGTGGAATGGTTTAATTCTAATTGGTAGTTTCAAAATGAATTTTTATTGGTTTATTTTCTCATGTATTATTAAAATCCTATATTTGTAGAAGTACCATTACCCTGCATTAATTCTAAAGTATAATTACAATGAGTTTTTTGCCCACTACAACTCTATAACATTCCCTACTATCTATTATATTTCCTTGAGTTTTACAAATTCTATTGATATAATGATTCAATAGGCCTAAGATCTCATTTAATAATACTAATAATGGGATGAAATACATCACTTATATAATAAAAAAGGAATTCATGAATTCATAAAAGAGTTAGGATGTTAAGGCATTTGCATTACCAATATTTTTTTAATTTGATTGGCATCTATACTAAGAAAGTACAATCAATGTTTGGTCTATGATATTTTTCCTAATGATAGTGTAGAATCTCATCTTCATGGTGTGGACATAAAAATTACTTTTATTGATTGGGATGCCCATAAAAGGATAGTGCAGGGTGAAGCTAGAAGGCTTTTACAATATATGTAGATGTAACAAATCCTAGCATAAAATTAGCATTGAGAAGATAAATGTTACATTTGGAAAGAACATAATTATTATGGTAGTGTTTTAAGGGTATAAAGGGTCTTGTAACTCCAAGGGCATTGGCTATTATGATACTCTTAAATGGTAAGGTGACAAAAAGTATTTAAAAATTAGAATTTAATAGTATATTTTTGACAACATTCTTAAATGATATTGTTGACATGGTGGAAAAGCTTGTAATTACTATAGATCAATACTGGAACTGCATATAGAGGAATCTTATAAAATTTTGTAGTGTTCCAATAAGATACCCAATATCAGTTAATGGATACTCAACTGAGAGAAAGCCTTTAAATTTTTGAATATTATGTGTTAGTGAATCATGTTTTCTTAGCCTACTTTCAATGGCCAGAGGATTATTTGAGAATTTGGTATCACATTATGACCAAAGTATATACTGATTTTTTGTTGAAGTAAATAATTATTGAGGAAGATTAATATTTTTGGGTAAATATTCTACAGGGTACTCTAGTAGACCAAGTTTCATGAATAGAGTTAATTGAAGAATCTAGAAAAATTCAAGTTCTAAAAATTGTAGATGAGACCCTCAATGTCCTTGGGAGATTTGAGTGGGAAATTTAACTTACAAAAATCATGGTCTCAAAATGAAATTTACAAATTGTGGTCAACTATCCAAATCCTTCTAGTCAAAGCACATGGGAAAAGTCAACTCAAGAGAAACTTTAGTTAGATGTTGAGATGAAATTTAATTTTGCAATTTTACATGCATGAAAATTATAAATTGCATTTGGGTGTTCCAAACCCTCAGTAAATGTCGGTCAATAGGAGGCCCTTGTGTAAGAGGGAACTTCCAAAACCAAATGTAATTTTATAGTTTTGCATAATTACAAATTGTAGTTAGATTTTTGGATTCCATAAAAGGAACCTATGAGGAAAATGGGAACCTCACCTAGAATTTACAATGTTGCAAAATTAGAAATTATAATTGGATTTACATATTCCCTAAAAGGAACTTTTAAGGGAAATGGGAACCTCAACTAGAATTTGAAATTTTGTAATTTGTAATTCTCCAAATTATAATTTGCAAATTTGTAATTTACAAATTGCAATTATGCAAATTTGCAATTTGCACATTGTCTTTCTATAAATTGTAATTATGCAAATTGTAATTCTATAATTTGCAATTTAAAAATTGTAGTTTAGTGAATTACAATTTTACAAATTATAATTTGTAAATTTTCAATCTGTAAATTACAAAACTACTACTAGGACCCAAATCTCACCAAAACTAAATAAAATTGCAAAGTTTCAAAAGCGACTAGGATTCTCTCAAAAGGTCAAAAAGTGAAAAGTAATGCATTTATGCATTAAAAATATGGAATCAACCCTAAAAACTAAACGTGAAAAAATGAAAGGTGAAAAATGGAAAAAGGCAAAAGGCAAATTAGAGACAAAAAGTGAAAAGGCAAAAATGACCAAGTATTGCATTTTTTCATGTTTTACTTATCAAATCTCATCCATGAGAGAGAAATTGTAGCTATATAAATTCAAGGTGGGCCACACCAAATAATATTTATCAAGCATCCATGGATATGAAGTATTTAAAATCAATAATTTCAAGAACAAGGTTATGCTTTGGAATTAATAGGAGGAAGGGTAGTTATTAAAAAAAAATTATATGTCCTAATTAGTGGGCAAAGGGGATCTTTAGGAAGTTTCACAAGAGGACAAAGTTTTTTTTACATCCAACATGAATATTATCTTTCAAACTAAAGTAAATGGTATCTCCAACCAAGAAATCAAAGGGTTTATTACAAATATTCATCATTCCTTATAGAGGCAGCTAAAATAATGGTCTTTCATGCAAATGGGTGAATATTTCAGCCATGGCAAAGGGCATATTTAATATGGGAGCATTTTAGTGGGAATTTGGGGTGTTGAATTAAATTTAGAAATATTTTCAAATACATCCCCTATTCCTAGATTACAAATGGATGTAAAAATTATATAAATAAAGGGCTTTTCCTCTATTTCATTAATATTGTTGGTCGTTTCTCTTCTATGTAAGTATAGAATCTTCCCAATTTGAGGATCAATGGTGTGTATTTTTTATCTCTTACTAAGGTGGTTACAACTATACAACATTTACCAAGATTTGAAAGTATGTTTATATGTATTTCCTATTTAACATGGAGTAAATCTACCATGCTTGTCCCCATTTCAACATTTTGAAACATTGATGTATTTAAGATCTCTTATTGATATAATGGAAAACATGTGTCATTCTTACACTTTTATACTGATGAAATATAATGATATGTTTTGAAAGATCATGTGATTGGATATCTTTCTTTATTCTCACTAATAGTTGTCTTTTTGCACTGAGATCTAGGTTTTAAATCCCTTTTTACAGCTTATTTGGAAACATGTTATTGAATAACTCCTAAGGTAACCATGCATTTATGGATTTAATAGGAAAAACTATTTGAGATTATAGTTTTATTGTATGTTCTATGGTCTCAGAAATCATTGTTTGCATTGTATTATCATCAATGGATTTAAATCACTCCTGGTAGCTCCCATTAGCTAGCATTTAAGTTTTTCTACATCTTTGTAATGATTGATGTCATGAATGTTGAAATAATCCGTACTATTTGAAAACCACTAGCACACCACACCCTTTTAATTACTATCAAACTATATTATTGTATCCTACCCTAAAAATAATACCCCTTATTGCATACTGTGAGTGTTATCTACCTGTTGATACATAAATATTTGCATATACAAAATGTGTCTACCATTTGTGCTTTAGAGACCCAACACTATAATTTTCCTTTCAACCCACGCTACTAAAAATTATTTATAATGAAAAGTGTAATCATATACCCATTTGTATATAATAGCTTATATTTTACTTAGTGCATTTGTGCATTCTATGTGATAACCCTTCTTAAGTGTATTGTGCAACATTGGTTAGGACCTGTTTAGATTTGCTTTTTTCCCCAATTATACCATTGGATATTGAATTATAGAATCCCTCCATGTGAGAAAGCTACCCCTTAGTTCTTGTAACCTTCATTCCATTAGAGCCAAAAGTAGAAGGGAGCTAACTATACCCCTTTTTAATGCCTCGAAGTCATTTTATGCATTTGGTCCTTTCTTGATGCCAAAATATTCCCTAACTATAATGACATTTTAGTATTTTTTTCATCCTCATTTTCCATTTTCTCAAGTGTGCAATGCCAAGAAAAATAAATAAAAATTAGGAACCAACATATATATTCTACTCCTGCCATTTATTATTATTAAAATAAATTATCTCCCATTTTAAAATACAAGAATTGACTTTTTATTGGAATCCTTACATGTGTACCAAATACCAATTATAACTTCATTTTCTTGTGTTCACTATCTTCTTATTGAGAATCTTGATTATCATTTATTTCTTTTTCCTTGATACCTATTGCATCAAATCCACTTCTTAATCTTGTTCACCTTCACCAAATTTTCCATTAAAATCATATTAATTTATAGCATTAAACTCTATAGAGTTATGAAAATTATGTGGTAAGCAAAATTTATAACCCTTGTCAATAAATTTCTTCACAATTCCACAAATACCAATTTTTGTTTACATCAACTTGTTTTATATTCCTTTGGAAAAAATTTATTTTCTCAAATACATCATCAAAATCTCTCATTCTTAAAATAAATTAGACCTTTTTGTTAAATATACTAGTTATTTATACTTTCCATTACTTTCTTCTAGATTTCTTCTTAAATCTTCATGCTACTATTGTATGAGCTCGTCAAATGTTTATGTATCATCACTAAATATTTAGAGAAATTTTAAATGTACCAATCTAAGATAATCATAGGATTTATACCATAAAAATATGAAATAGTGATTTTATTTTTGATCTATTTGATGAAGTATTATCTGAAAAATCAACTTATGGTAAATTCAATTCTTGTTACTTGGGCCTCTCACCAACTATGTATCTTAACAAATTTAAAAATATCATGTTTACTTCTTTCATTTGTCCATATTTTTGGGTGTGGTAATAACTACAAAATTGTAGTCTAGTTACAAGTTTGTTTTATAGAGTCCTAAAAAAATGACATAGAAATTTTGTATACCTATCTAAAGTAATGGTTTTTAGAACACCAT
>JARHVA010008091.1:447500-487500 GCA_037957365.1 Torreya grandis
ATAATATGAACATCAACCTGAAATCAACATGTTAATGTATCAAAATCTATCAATATTATCCATCTAGATAAAGGTGATGCAAAAGTCTATTAGACATGTGCCAATAATAATGGTCAAGTAGTCATATATGTATCATGATAAAATAATTCAATGTAAACATCATTTGTGATATCCCTTAATAACAATGCTCACCCTAGATATCTCATGATGTAACCAAGTAAATCAAGACTAAAACTAATAATCATCAGTCAAGTGATAACGTGACATGATAAACATGCTATAATAAATGTTTGTAGAAGGATACTAGGTTAGGTTATGACAAAATTTACATATGGATTATTTTAAATGGAGTTGATTTAATATTAAATTTCATTGGGGTATGATAATATTTATTTGTTTATAAAGATGAAGGAAAATTTTATCTTTAGAATCTTGGAAATTGCAAAACTCTCAACCTATACACTGATAGGACTAATAGGGAATTTACTAATGAACATACTATTAATCGCTTCTTTAAATAAATATTATGTCCAAGTTGATTTCACTATATGGATTGGGAAAATTTTGTCCCAAATAAATTCATTTATTCCAAATCATTTTGAGTTTAAATGATCACTCCAAAGTATCATAAAAGGTGATTTCTCGACACAATTGAAGTGTTATCTTTTTGTGTTTAAAATTGACATTTTCATTTGTTGTTGACATAGGATAAATTAGCATGGACACATTGATAACATCCATTGTAACCCTATTTGGAATTTATGTAATATCATTTTTTTCTTGAAATTGAGTTAATGTAAATTGTTATATATTTAATATCTTCAAGACATAGACTTATTATTGATAAATATTTCATAATTATTTTACATACATTTTTGAAAGAATTGTATATATTATTTTGTTCTATAATGATTCCATTTAATATGGAATTATTATTTCCACACTCAACTTCTTATTATACTATTTTTTAACCTCATTAAAAAAATGTGTACATTTTTTACTTCATCACTATGAAAAAAAATATACACAATCTTCCAGTTTTATTATTATTGTTATTTTATTTAAGGACAGTCCTTACCAACACCCTTTACCTTTACTGATTTATTTTAATGAACAATTATTTAACTGATATAAAAAATAATATATCTATAATGATTACCATGTCAATCATTCCAATAGTTATTAATGTACTTATTTTAATTTGTGAACAAATGACACTTGCCAAGTAATTTACTAGAAATATCTTCTTGTATGTGTCCAACATATATGTTAGGCTAGGATCTTACTATGTTTGGTTGAAATAAATTTTAAGCCAAGTATCGTAATGATCATGTCTAAAAATAAAATACAATGTTATTTTTAGATAAAAAATGGAAAAATCTTACATATGTACAAATTGTTAAAAACAACAAGAAATTTCAATTCATTGAGAACAAGATCCATCTATGATTTGATCCTTAGTCACTCACCTCAATCAAGACTTATTAACATTACGTGTTTGATCTATTTCCATTTAATAAAATTTTACAAGTCAAAATTTATGTATCAATCACATATTTGGTATCTTTGAGAAATATAAAAAATGAGGAGATTGGTTTTAGTATATAATTTAGATAGATAAGGTACTAAAATCTAAACCACTTTAATTTTACAAAGGCCATTAATATAACTTTTATAACACTAGATCTAGTTTTTTGGGCACAACCAATGGACTTATTTATGAAATAATAATTGTGATGTGGGTGCTAAGATCTTAATAAAGATTCCAAAATTTGGACAAATATACAAAGAAATTATTACATTGTTATGTATGTATATTGAGGATAAAAATTAATTTTTTTAAATATGTTACCATCTACATCAACACAAAAAAAAGGCAATGCATACAAGACTTCTATTTCAATGTAAAACCCTCCTGTCATATAAATCCAGGAGCCATTTGATCCATTTGGACAAGTAATAAAAGAATGTCATATCATCTAAGTTAATCCCCCTTAATATAGTGGAGTATGTCATAGTCTCAATGATATCTAACTTCGTTGAAAGTATATTATTGTAAATCACTAAAACTACATGTCATGTAATGGAAGACATCATTAAAATTGATGGACACATGATCTAACTTAATTAAGATATAATTTGCTAGATTTACTAGTGATTACTATCAATACCAATGTGTAAAATATCATTTTGGATGCCTCATATAGTTTCCAATATTAATTTCTAATATTATTTATGTGCTTCACATAATATAAGTCTCCCAATAACCCTATCACACTTAATGGATAGTTTTGTCCTATTACTATGATGCATAATCTTATATGACCAAGCATATGATATTCTAATTAATATATTTGTGGGTATAATAAATTTTTGTTATGAAGTATAAAACGTTATTTCATGACATCCTAGGGTACCCATAAATGTCATATAATACCTATTACCTCACGCAATGGTAACTAAAATTTAATACGATGTGCATATAGAAATTCATGGTCTAGCCAAGCCATCACCCAATTTATTTATTTTATTTATCACCATGTTGGATGAATAGGCATAAGTGTTAGAAAAATAATCACTATTATAAATAACTATGCAACCTTTAATATCTATGCCTCTGAATTTAAAAATGACATTTCCACAATAATAAGGGGAGGAAAAAACATAAAATGAGGCTCAATTAGAAAACTTTGAGAATTCATTGCATCCATATATAATACAATGTAAGCATCTAATACAAGGATTTTCATCTGTACCCAAGAAACGTACTTGCAACATGAACCCATGGATAAATGAAAAATCTATATCCTAGATTACCATGGATTAATACTTGAAGACAATCGAGGTTAATGTGTATCAGATCTAAAACTCAATGTTGTAGGACATGGGCTGATATTGTTGTTGATGATGAAGATAATAAATTATTGTTATAGAATGTATTACACACTTGCCAATTATTCAATAATGTCTAGTAGGTAATGTTCATGTAGAAATTTATAACTATTTAGTCTATGATTATGGACAAAATTTTAAAGGAGGAGGAATTGAGATAGAGGATTTCATCTATATTTAATTAAATTATAGATGGATAAGTCTCATAATAAATCCCAGTGCCACAACCTTAGAAATAAGTTTAATTAGAGGTAAAAGAGCTGCCAAAAGTGCAAGAAGAAAGTCCAAAATAATAGCTCATGAACAAACCAATATCACCAAACATGTCATATACATTTAATTCCATTAGATATTACATGGTATCATTTATAAAAACATAACTAATGGATAATAGTGGGTGCAAATAGGATCAAGTGACATGTCAATAGACAACTATGGAGACATGATAATTAAGTTTCCTTAAGAAAAATCAAGCCCTTCCTTCTCATTCAAAGACTTCTATAAGTTAAAATTCAATGGTTATTCCTTTACCTTCCCCTTCCCCTCAACATTCACCCATTCCATTTCCCTATTACCCACCTCATAAAAAAAATGGGACTTCAGAACAAAGGAGGAAGTTGTGTAGGCCATAATATAAGAGAATGAACAAAAATAATGATACAAGAAACCAAGAAAATAATAAAATAAAAATAATAATAATATATAATAACATAAGAGTAATGCCAAATAAAAATAAGATAAGAGGAAGAAAGAAAATGAATATTAGTATAAATAGGAATAATATGTTTTCACACATAAGAAGAAACATGAGGAAGAAGTTGTTACATAGAATATGAAATATAAAGAAGGTGAATTATAAAGAAGATGAAGATACATAGAAGAATAAGAAGACAAATAAGAGGACCAGAATAAGATATAATAACAACAAGAATATTCAATAAATAATAATGGTGAAGAAAATAATGTAGCACATGAGATGTAGATGAAGAAGGATACGATTGACACAATAACCAACAAATCTAAAGATATATAAAATTAAAATTCATCCACATAAGAAGAGGATAAAAATATAAAGGATAATAACTAAAATACATAATATATATTCAAAAGTTATAACAAACATTGCAACATGAATAGTCAACTACCAATGCAAAATAAGAGCAATAACTAAAGAAGAAGCTCAAACATTGGGAGTAATCAAAGAAGATTATGTTATAAGACCCTAAAAAACAACTAATACATGATGACCCATATCCCTCCAATATATTTTTTGCCATATGATCGACACTAAGAGGTGCTCAAGAAGAGGCGTCATAAAAAAAATCTTGGTTAACAACCCAATCATTATTATATGTTCAAAATTAACCCTTGTAATAAATAACCTTCACATTTCCAATTTGAAAAATTCATCACCCAAAAGACCAATCCATAATTTTTATTACATCCCTAGAATTTACCATATAATAAATGTTAGTTGATGTGACAAAACTCACCACTCCAAATAAAATAGAGGTAGGCATTTCTTTCTAGGAATCCATTATAGAAACGGTAATTGAAACGGAGCAAGATAACCTCCAACTAAGGGAATAAAATGGAGAGTTGCATGTGCACTTAACCAAATATTAAGAAGTCATATATTTTAGTTATACATATTTATTCACTCAATGTTTAGGTGACTAGGTGATGTTCAAAGATAAATTATTAATTCTCTTACTCTCTAAACTCTCTGAGGACTAGGTACATATCCATAAATTGTATAAACTTCAAACATAGGTTTATAATTTTAAGGCTAAAATGAATATAATATTTAAGTTACTTAAATAATAATAACATGTACTACAAACTTTTATATGGTGAGCTATGAATATTAATCAAAGCATGATTAAATATAAATAACAACTATAAGATTATTTTAGGGAGGTAATGACTAACTTCTATAAGGAGGACAAAGTCAAGGTATAAATGGAAGATATTATGTCCACTCCAAAATAAATGGATGTTATCCTCAAAGAGTCTCTTAGATAAATATGTACATGATATGGAAAATATAGACACGTGGTAAAGTTTCATGCTTAGAGACACATTCATTGGAATGTAGACATGATATTGTGTAAATAGTTTGGAGGAAAATTTGTAAGACATTCATCCTAGGGTCTCAGAAAATATGGCCATCATGTTTATCCTAGATTATAAAGATGTTCAAAACATCATGTACTACAAATCCACTGTGCATATATTGATCAACATGGATTGATATTCCATACTAGATTGGAATCAATTTAATAAATATCCTTCACATATCGATAGCTTAATTTATGTGATTATTATTCCATGATTCCCACTCATACATGAACTATAAAAAAAAGATATCCAAAATACTGCACCAGTAACCTCAAAAACCCAAATCTATAGGTAAATCATCTTCAACCAAGGATTCTACAACACTATTTTCTATGTCAACGTCCTTGAATGTAACCCCAATTTCATCACATTGTTCATAGTGTATTTAAGTACATTCAACACATTCCATGTGTCCAACAGCTTAAGTAATATAAAGTTATCTATTTCAGAAAATTTTAATCATTATGAAGTAGTGAAGGCCATAAGCATTAGTTGTAGGTACAAGATAGATGAAAGCCCATAAAGGGTTTCATAATAATTATGGCTATCTATTGGTAACCTTCAAGGGTGGTATATTGGTATGGTTCTTATTTGAAATCCAAAATGGGAAGCTACATAAGGTAAAATAGGTTAAAATTAGTAAACATATCTTATAGTGATTACTACAACCAATCATTTTAAACCAACCCTTCAGGATAGGAAATTACAGTAGCTCAATCACTATGTACACTTACTATGCGTTTGTCTTAGGATGAGATAATTGTTTAAGTCCAAGAAAGTGTTGGTGGTGGAAATAGGGTTTTATAATCATAATATAAATGATTTCCTATTGTGGGATGTAAAAAAATGTATTTGAAATATATAATGTTATATGTATTCGAATTATGTGTGTATATCAAAATAGTACCTTGAAGGAAGAAATGAAATGTTAGACTTCAAAGTGATTAGAATGAACATTAATGTTCTATGTTGTGTATTCTATAATGGAATGTTAGGTTTTTTGAATCCCCTAATAAATGAAGACTCGTTAAGAATCAAATCTAAATGAAATCCCTAGAACTAATTTTTATTGAGGATAGTAAAGTCTAAGAAATACTTATTAATCATAAACGCTCCATGAAATTAAAATCATTTTATTCCATGGCTATTAAATTTGAGGGATCATTAATGGGGTTAGTTTATCAATCCATAAAAATAATGGTGAATTTCTTACAAATGAATTTTTAGAAGAAATAAATTTGTCTTAAAGTCTTTTATCTAATGAAAAAAATGTGCTTCATTATATGTAATTTTTGTACACCTTAAAATCCTATTATGAAAGTGTCTATGTGGATCAAAATTTTGAGGGTCATAAATTTATAAAAGAATGAGTTTTTCCTGCTAGTCCATGATATCAATTATATTCATCAAGATAATAAAATGAGAGGATGAAATTAATAAAATATAAAATTCAAAAACCATTTCTTAAATTTTCTTAGTGATAACAATCTATGGAAATTATAATAAAAATTTGGTTCCTTAAGTTTGTGTAATCAAAGGGTGAATTTTTACAAAACAACTAACCATATAAATATATTTTTGGTTTAACTAACTAGTTAAATCAAAACCACATACTAAATTATACTTTTTAAAATGTCAAGATCTAATCACATGTTAATCACCCACTACTTAAAACTATGTTTCCCCAATAGGAACATATTTACTATCTAAATTTATGTGGATTAAGGATCCAAAATTAGTAGATCTCATGAAATAATGGTAGAAGGAATAATATCCTAGAGGTAGTACTATAATGTAAATTTTCGGTAAAATATTTAAACTTATCAAAAAAAATTCAAACTAGGAATAAATAAGTTTCTCATAACATATTCATGGAGAAAGCTATCCCAAAAAGTGATATTCAAACTCTACAAGATTAAGTCTAGACTATTGGTAATGATGGATCCTCTCTTATTTTGGAATTTTTTTTGAATGATTAGTTGGATTTTATTATTGCTAAAAGAGGTATTTTATAGAAATAAAAATATATAGAATTATGAAAGAAATAAGGAGACCATAATACCAAATTATTCCATGAATAAATTATCTTTACTTGTAAATATAACAATGTTTGTAATTGAAATATAAACATAGGTGTAAAATGATAACATGTTCAACTTGAGTCATGAAATGTGTCTCATCATGTTTAAAATAACATAAAAATGGAGATAACATAGAGAAATATGGACCCATCAAGAAGGGAGAGAAAAAAGTTATATTGGAGATGGTTGAGAAAACTAGATCAACTTATTAGTAAGACTAGAGTGAAAAATTAGAGAACTAGAGGTGACAGATTGGTAGAAAAGTAGACAATGCAAAATATTTGGAGTGCACAGAGTATAAATTACATGATATGATGTTGAATTTAACCTATATATAGGTGTTAGAATAATTAAGGCCAACTATTTGAGACTAAATGTCATTTTTAAAAGTAATTATGATAGACAATGGTGTTTGTACAATGGAGATATCAATCTGAAATGAATAATTTGGGTTAACCTAGGATGACTGAGAAAAATGTACTAGCATATGAAATATCAAATGAAGAATATAAAATAGAGAAGAGTCATCAAAATAGGTCAATATTATTTTGACAAAGAAAGTGTCTCAAGTCATTTCCCTTCTTGATAATTTATTTTCCAAAATTTTTAATTATATCTAGGATAGAAACCATGTATATAGATGGCTAATTTTAAGATAGAGAGGAATTTTTAACAAACCATGGTGAAGGGAATTTAATCACTAAATAGAAAACATAGAATCCATCCATGTTTGGACCAATATTTATAGTCTACCTATTTTTTGGGGGACAACGAATATTCATAAAAACTATAGAATCTATTGTTATGTCCCTACACATGGATGAGAAAATAGAGGAAATTTTTAGACATAAAACAAACATGAGTAAATAAAGAATAGATATTTTGATGGGTGTGTTAATTCTTGCACAACAAAGTATTATTCTCCATATGAGCAGTATAAAATTAATTTAATAGATATATTATCACAATATTACCATATGATGTTATGGATGTGAAAAATCACGTCATCTTATAAAAAATTATTTGAAAGTGATACTTAGAGTTAAAAGGAGATTCTTGAGGTAGAAGTTAGATATCCCTAACCCTTATAGAAAAATAAATGGTAACTAAGGTTGATTGAAGGTGGAATGATGAAAGATCATAGATTTTTTAAAACATAATTAGTGATTATTAGACCTAAGAGAGACACAATAAAGAAAGAATATATCAATTATAATTGGATTGGAAAACTATTCCTCGCTATAAAGGGTCAACTAAGTAGCTTGAAAAATAAGGTGGAAACTTGTGTCCAACAACATTTATTTATTTTTAAATGATGTTTTGCATAATCAAAAAATTAGTTGTTATTAATAAAAATAAAAAATTTAATATTAAAGTTAGTATATTCATACCCTGATTTTAAAAAATGAATTATAAAATCTTTCATCTCTTGAATAATATGATTTGCGCATACTAGAGATACATTCAATGGTTGATAGGAGCCAAAAGTTGATGAAGAAGATAAGGTGAGGGAAATACAAACCCTTTTTAGAAATTATTAGACGTCAAGATCCTTCATCCAAGTAGTCAGAAGGAAGGTTGAATCCTCTCAACCCAAAGATATCAAATACATCTATTTTCTTTGAAAAGGAAGATATATAATTAGTGATGGTCGACAAGAATTATTTTTTATGTGAGGATTCATTTCCCAGTATGACAAACTCTAACAAAATCTCCCACATCTAAACACTTGGTTATCTATTAAAATATATGTGAAACTTTTTTAAGAACAAAATGCAAGTCTTGTAACCCAATCAATATAATATTATATTTTAGCATATGTTGATTGGTTAATCAAATTTCATGTTATCTCATATTTCACTTGATTTAAGATTGTCCCTTAGTTTAGATTCTCTTTAGGGCCATCATTTTGATAATCATCATATCTTAGGAGGTATAATATCATGACAGTTGATGTTGGTCTTTGTAAATATGGTTTCGATGTGGGTACCTTGGATATGCAATGGGATATGTTATCTCATGGTTGCGGCTCTCATTGGATCTATTGTATTGTGATACACATATTGATTACACTAGATTCACTTTATCTTATTTTACATATATGTTGTTTCAATTAGTTTCACTACTATATGTGATTGGCATATCATGTTTTAATAGATGAGGATTGACATTGGTGACTTTTACAACTATTGATTTTACCTCATAGGGCATGCATAGGTTCATTGTCATTAGGACTAACTCTTTCCCTTCTCAACTATTGTTGATTATTTTTTATTTATAATTTAATATTTCATAATTTGTGTAGAGTTATAATTATCATATCGATAATGTTCGAATACTTTTGATGTCTTATTTGGTGGATGCAGGCATTAGGTTATGAACTAGGCTCAGCTTTGGGTTTGGACATCTTGGGTATATCACGTGTAATTAAGTACTCAAAATGCTACTCTAATAGGTATAACATCTACTATGTGATATTAAGACACCCTCATTATATTATATTATGTTATTATTTTTTATCATTTTGCTCATGCCATATATTTACATGTTAGCATGTTTCATGGTTCCATGATTAGAGTGTCAAATTTTGGCAATGTTATTCCTTTTGTTTATGCTTGTGTGCTTGAAGTCATTTTAACATTTAGTTATCCTTCTTGGGTGTTGTGAACACTAAATTTTTAAGTCATAAGAGTGGCTTGCCACCTTTTAACCTTGTTTGTTGGTTTCATTCAGACCTATAGGGGTCTCTTAACCTTGGAGAAAATCTTTGGTGATCTTTGTAGGAATTAACCTCCTTGAGATCTATATCAAATTATGACTCCTGTAATCATTATTAATTTAATAATTATTACTATTATTTATTATTATCTTTTACTTTTTAATTCTTCTTATTATTATGTTGTTATATTTAAATATTATTATTAATTATTCTGATTATGATTTTATTGATTTATTATTTTAATAATTTTATTAATTACTCTACATTTAATCATGTATTTATTTTATTCTAAGGGATCGATCGAATGATATGGGAGATCAGCTATGGCTTAATAGATTTTATTAAGCTGTACTTCTATGGAGATTTATTATTATTTCTATTATATTACATTGTGTGTGTGTGTGTGTGTGTGTATATATATATATGTAAATAGTACAAAATTGAGAGAGAGAGAGAGAGAGAGAGAGAGAGAGAGAGAGAGAGAGTATACACACACACACACAAAGAGACCAATACTCCAATAAAAGCTACCTAGAAACAAAGACTGTAGGTATGCCATGTTGGGGCTAGGACATGTTAGAGAAGACATGGGCTATGGTCATGTGCAGAGAAAAGTCATGGGAAGACCAAAAACATAGAGGTATGCCATGAGAAAGGGGAGATGAATTTGAGGGTGGGGGTAAGGATGTATTGAGCTCAGTTAGGGGGAAGAGAAAAGGGTAGCTAGACAAGAGGGAAGAGATAGGGGAGATAAAAGGATACATAGAAGGGTAGTATGTAAAAAATGTATAACATATGGAGGTTGAACCAGATGGAGGGCAGAGTGGAATGTAAGAGAAGAAAATAGGGTTCATGTTAACTTCATTCTATTCCAATTCATTTTTCCTTGGCTGAAAAGAGATGGATTATGTGGACCAATCGGGTGGGGGGGGTAGGATTTCCTTAGTTTGAATTTTATGGAATCCAAGATAAAAACCTTTAATCAATTTTTTTTTATGGTATAATTTTTTTGGATCTACATGTTAAGGAAGTGTGTGGTATGGCATTTGGTTGAGTTGGACTTACAATTAACCTATGTAAAAGGGCATATGGTAAACCTATAACATTTTTGGGTATGTTTTCATTCCATTTTATTAGTTAAAATGTGATCTCCTTTATTATTTATCCCATTTTTGTTATTGAAAGCATTCCAAATTCATGGGGGAGTCATGAGATTTCCCAAATTAATCTTTAATGTATTCCATCATTATGGATTCATTTTATTTTGATGAGATATTGAATTATTTTAGTTTTTATACCATGAATTTTGTTACCTAAAAATGGGTAAATTAAATAATAAGATTTAAATATTAAACAAGTTGAAGTAAATTATATTTAAATTGGTGGACCTAGAAATGGTTTCACCAAGAAATTGATAATGGCTTAAATCCTTATAAAATTTGTTGTATGTATTGGAAATTGATTAAATTGCCCTTTAAGGTCTAAAGAAAAAATAGTTTTCTATTAATATCCTAACTAGGTGATTCTTACTAATTAGACATTGTATATAAAAAGGATAAATTTATCTGAGACTTTGATGCCCTCCTATTTATGTGATTCTATTCATTCTCATTATGCTAGATTTCTTCTGAAAAATAACGAAAACCTTTTGAATCCTTGCCACCATATCCTATATTATGCATACACCTGTTTTTCGACTTTAATATAGACATGTAATAGAATTAATTGTCCATGCTATTAATAAACCTCTAATATACTCTTATGATTAAAGTGGGGGTATCATTAATGGTTGGGTTAAAAATTACAAAAATAGGTCTGTTTATTTGGGTTTTTCTATTTTTGTTAAATGAGGTCACTTTTATATTATCTTAAAACCTATTGAATTATGGGAATAATTTAATATTGACCTTACTTGGATATGTTTAAGCCAAGCCAATTTAAACTATATTCATGAATGTTATGTCTTTCTATGTTGACCCAATCGAGTTAAGTGTATTAGGGGTTGGAACCTTGGTGCTTAAAAAATTTACACTTAGATAAGTCAACTAGATTGGGTAAGTGTTGTGGTTATATATAACTAAATTATTCCATTTTCCTTGATAGTTTTTCTAGTTTTGTAGTAGATCAGTATTATGTGTATATCTTTTACCTAGTCTGACTACCTCATAATAAAAACCCTCTAACAAGCTGATGGTTAGTGTGGTAAGAGCCACCGATGGTTGGGGTCATACGGTTTGTTTTGAGGGGTATTCCCTCATGAAGTGTTTGTCTACCTCAATCCTGCACTTAGATTTGCATGTGATAATTTCTCTTGTTCATGCCCATTGGCATATGGTATTGGACCATTAGATTGTAGCTGATTACCCATTCTATATTGTAGTTCATCTTATTTTCTTATTAATTTTAGATTTATTTTCATGTTAGAATATTGACATTGATGGATGTGATGTTGAGTTGGAGACATTCTTAATGATGGACATATGGTTTTCATATAATTAACCAATTATATTTACTCCTTAGGATGCATTCATATTAGGATCCATTTACCACATGAGAGGTAGTGTGATTATAGTGCATTATGTTTATACTTTATCTTTTTATACTATTGTATATACCTAACTTAGTGATTTATTTTTTGTTTTTAACTAACACAAAATGGAAAAAGGTTACTATTAGACCAATTACAAATGTATTATCTTAATCTTGAAATTGTATGAAAATAAATTGGTGTTGTTTTATGATATGTTGAATTGTATGGAGGCTTTTAAATTTATTATGGTAATTTTGTATGTATTTATTTAGTTTTTTGATGAACATTATTTGGTGACATCCCCAAGGCATAGATTTCCTATTTATCATAAGGAACTATTTCTTGTTTATGACATTAGTATGATGATAGCTAAATTGTAATGTGAGATGTTGTTATATTGAAAAATTCTCTATAATATGGTAGACTTGGGTTTAAATTTGTAATTTTAGATAAATATAAAACATGATGTGTGATTAAAGACATGCTCCTTGATGTTATTTTTTTATTACATTTTATGAGTCATAGTTGTATAGTTTATAACCTTAGCTGTATCAATTAGGGCTATGTTATTATTGAAATCAATTTTACTATAATTACTTAATCATAGAGTTATTTCTAAACACATTTTATTATCATTTTATAATCCTAGATGCAAGTAACTTGATGCAAATGGTTTATGGAATTAGTCTCTTGATGATTAAAACAATATGTTCTGAATCTTATAAGCTAGAAAATAATGGTTAATGATTAAGATGCCATTCTATGTGATCTTACTTCTCTTTCTTGACCAATTAAGTAAGCCAAATTGATGAAGCTCCTTATATGTATCCCTATTATGGATTAAGGATGTACCATTATCAGTGTTATAGTGAACTCGATTCATGGCATTTTTTCAAAAGTCTATTAAATCATTTATTTTAATGAATTTCCTGATTTATGGAGTGTTGGTTATGTGGACACTAATGATTTCATGAGGATACATATTCATTGGTTATAGAAGATAGATGTGTTTAAAAATATAATCATACCATTGCAATGAAATCCATGATAAACCTTTTGATGTGATTTTTAAGATGTAAATAATCCATGTGATTGGAAAATAAACTAGAATGAGGATAATAATTAATAATCTATAGAAACCTTTAAATTAACACTTGGTTCCAACTCACACAGTAATGAACATTAACATTATATGTTGTGTATTATATAATGGAATGTTAGGTTTTTTGAATCCCCTAATAAATGAAGACTCATTAAGAATCAAATCTAAATGAAATCCCTAGAACTAATTTTTATTGAGGATAGTAAAGTCTGAAAAATACATGTTAATAATAAATGCTCCATGAAATTAAAATCATTTTATTCCATGGCTATTAAATTTGAGGGATCATTAATGGGGTTAGTTTATCAATCCATTAAAATAATGGTGAATTTCTTTGAAATGAATTTTTAGAAGAAATAAATTTGTCTAATAGTATTTGATCTAATGAAAAATATGTGCTTCATTATATTTAATATTTGTACACATTAAAATCCTATTACAAAAGTGTCTATGTGGATGAAAATTTTGAGGGTCATAAATTTATAAAAGAATGAGTTTCTCATGCTAGTCCATGATATCAATTATATTCATCAAGATAATAAAATGGGAGGATGAATTTAAGAAAATATTAAATGCAAAAACCATTTCTTAAATTTTCTTAGTCATAACAATGTATGGAACTTATAATACGAAATTGGTTCCTTAAGTTGGTCTAATCAAAGGGTGAATTTTTACCAACCAACTAACCATATAAATATATTTTTGGTTTAACTAAGTGGTTAAATTAAAACCACATACTAAATTATAATTTTTTAAAGTGTAAAGATCTAATCACATGTTAATCACCCACTACTTAAAACTATGTTTCCCCAATAAGAACATACTTAATATCTAAATTGAAGTGGATTAAAGATCCAAAATTAGTAGATCTCATGAAATAATGGTAGAAGGAACAATATCCTAGAGGTAGTACTATAACGTATATTTTCAGTAAAATATTTAAACTTATAAAAAAAATCAACCTAGGAACAAATAAGTTTCTCATAACATATTCATGGAGAAAGATATCCCAAAAAGTGATATTCAAACTCTCCAAGATTAAGTCTAGAGTATTGGTAAAGATGGATCCTCTCTTATTTCGGGATTTTTTTTTGAATGATCAGTTGGAATTTATTATTACTAAAAGAGGTATATTATAGAAATAAAAATCTAGAGAATTATGGAAGAAATAAGGAGACCATAATACCAGATTATTCCATGAACAAATTATCTTTAATTGTAAATATAACAATGTTTGTTATTGAAATATAAACATAGGTGTAATATGATAATATGTTAAATTTGATTCATGAAATGTGTCTCATCATGTTTTAAAAAAAAATGGAGATAAAATAGAGAAAGATGGACCCATCAGGAAAGGAGGGAAAATTTTTATATTGGAGATGGTTGAGAAAACTAGATCAACATATTAGTAAGACTAGAGTGAAAATTTAAAGAACTAGAGGTGACAGATTGGTAGAAAAGTAGACAATGCAAAATATTTGGAGTGCACAGAGTATAAAGTACATTATATGATGTTGAATTTAACCTATATATAGGTCTTAAAATAATTAAGGCCAGCTATTTGAGACTAAATGTCAAATTTTAAAGTAATTATGATAGATAATGGTGTTTGTACAATGGAGATAACAATATGAAATGAATAATTTGGGTTAATCTAGGATGACTGAGAAAAATGTACTAGCATATGAAATATCAGATGAAGAATATAAAATAGAGAAGAGACATCAAAATCGTTCAATACTATTTTGACAAAGAAAGAGTTTCAAGTCATTTCCCTTCTTAATAATTTATTTTCCATAACTTTTAGTTATATCTAGGATAGAAACCATGTATATAGATGGATAATTTTAAGATAGAGAGGAATTTTTAACAAACCATGGTGAAGTGCATTTAATCACTAAATAGAAAACATAGAATCCATCCATTTTTGGACCAATATCTATAGTCTACTTATTTTCTGGGGGACAACGAATATTCACAAAAACTATAGAATCTATTCTTATGTCCCTACACATGGATGATAAAATAGAGGAAAATTTGAGACATAAAACAAACATGAGTAAATAAATAATAGTTATTTTGATGGGTGTGTTAATTCTTGCACAACAAAGTATTAATCTCCATACGAGCAGTATAAAATTGATTCAATACATAGATTTTCACAATATTACCATATGATGTTATGGATGTCAAAAATCACGTCATCTTATAAAAAATTATTCAAAAGTGAATCTTAGAGTTAAAAGGAGAATCTTGAGGTAGAAGTCAGACATCCCTAACCCTTATATAAAAATAAATGGTAACTAAGGTTGATTGAAGGTGGAATGATGAAAGATCACAGATTTTTTAAAACATAATTAGTGATTATTAGACCTAAGAGAGACAAAATAAAGAAAGAATACATCAGTTATATTTTCATTGGAAAATTATTCCTCCGTATAAAGGGTCAGCTATGTAGTTTGACAAATAAGGTGGCAACTTGTGTCCAACAACATTTATTTATTTTTAAATGATGTTTTGCATAATGAAAAAATTAGTTCTTATTAATAAAAATAAAAAAATGAATCTTAAAGTTACTATATTCATACCCTAATTTTAGCAAATGAATTTTAAAATATTTTAGCTCCTAAATAATATGATCTGTGTATACTAGAGATACATTCAATGGTTGATAGGGGCCAAAAGTTGATGAAGAAGATAAGGTGAGGGAAATACAAACCCTTTGTAGAAATTATTAGATGTCAAGATCCTTCCTCAAAGTAGTCAGAAGGAGGGTTGAATCCTCTCAACCCAAAGACATCAAATACATCTATTTTCTTTGATAAGGAAGATATATAATTAGTGATAGTCAACAAGAATTATTTTTTAAGTCGAGGATTCAAAACTCTAACAAAATATCCCACATCTAAACACGTGTTTATCTATTAAAAAATATGTCAAACTTTTTAAAGAACAAAATGCAAGTCTTATAACCCAATCTATATAATATTATATTTTAGCATATGCTGATTGGTTAAGCAAATTTCATGTTATATCATATTTCACTTGATTTAAGATAGTCCCTTAGTTTAGATGCTCTATAGGGCAATCATTTTGATAATCATCATATCTTAGGAGGTATAATATCATGACAGTTGATGTTGGTCTTTGTAAAGATGGTTTTGATGTGGGTACCTTGGATATGCAATGGGATATGTTATCTCATGGTTGAGGCTCACATTGGATCTATTGTATTGTGATACACATACTACTTACACTAGATTCACTTTATCTTATTTTACGTATATGTTGCTTCAATTAATTTCACTACTATATGTCATTGGCATATCATGTTTTACTAGATGTGGATTGACATTGGTGACTTTTCCATCTATTGATTTTACCTCGTAGGGCATGCATAGGTTCATTGTTATTAGGACTAACTCTTTTGCTTCTCAAATATAGTTGATTATATTTGATTTGTAATTTAATATCTGATAATTTGTGTAGATTTATAATTATCATATTGATAATGTTAAAATACTTTTGATGTCTTATTTGGTGGATGTAGGCATTAGGTTATGAACTAGGCTCAGCTTTGGGTTTGGACATCTTGGGTATATCACGTGTAATTAATTAGTCAGAATGCTACTCTAATAGGTATAACATCTACTCTGTGATATTAAGACACCTTATTTATAATACATTATGTTATTTTGTTTAATCATTTTGTTCATGCCATATATTTACATGTCAGCATGTTTCACGGTTCCATGATTGGAGTGTCAAATTATGGCAATGTTATTCCTTTTGTTTATGCTTGTGTGCTTGAAGTCATTTTAACATTTTGTTATCCTTCGTGGGTGTCGTGAACACTGAATGTTTAAGTCTTAAGAGTGGCTTGCCACCTTTTATCCTTATTGGTTTGGTTCATCTAGACTTGTAGGGGTCTCTTAACCTTGGAGAAAATCATTGGTGATCTTCGTAGGAATTAAACTCCTTGAGATCTGTATCAAATTATGATTCTTGTAATCATTATTAATTTAATAATTATTACTATTATTTATTATTATCTTCTACTTTTTAATTCTTCTTATTATTATGTTGTTAAATTTCAATACTATTATTAATTATTTTGATTATGATTTTATTGATTTATTATTTTAATAATTTCATTAATTACTTTACATTTAATCATGTATTTATTTTATTCCAAGGGATCGATCGAATGATTTGGGAGATTAGCTATGGCTTAATAGATTTTATTAAGTTATATTAATTTATATTATTTTGTATGGATATTTATTATTATTTCTATTATATTACATTATATATATATATATATATATTCTTTTATTTCTAGGTAGCTTGTATTGGAATCTTTGTCACTTTATGTGTGTGTGTCTATACTCTCTCTCTCTCTCTCTCTCTCTCTCTCTCTCTCTCTCTCTCTCTCTCTCTCTCTCTCTCTCTCTCTCTCTCTCTCTCTATTTTGTATTGTTTACATATATATAGATATATATTATAAACACATATATATTATTTTATTTTTGGCTTGGCCCATTGGCTAATGCAACATTGACTATAGGTATGCCATGTTGGGGATAGGACATGTGAGAGAGTACATGGGCTATGGTCATGTGCATAGAAAATGCATGGGAAAAAAAAAAACATACAGGTATGGCATGAGAAGGGGGAGATAAATTCGAGGGTGGGGGTAAGGATGTATTGAGCTCAGCTAGGGGGAAGAGAAAAGGGTAGCTAGACAAGAGGGAAGAGACAGGGGAGATAAAAGGATACATAGAAGGGTACTATGGAAAAAATGTATAACATATGGAGGTTGAACTAGATGGAGGGCAGAGTGGAATGTAAGGGAATAAAATAGGGTTAATATTTATCTTATCTATGTATTTAGTCTCTTTGATTTATATAGAAGCATGTAGCTTCATAACTCAAAAGGGTTGAAAATGTGTAAGGATGTTTATTTCCCATTTAACCTCTTTGGGTTGTTTTGATCATATATGTATTGACATTTATGATAGTTATTTTATCATGAATAGGTTGATTTTATTGATATTGTCATGCTAACCATGGATATGTTATATCCATGGGGATGTTTGGCTGATTATGGTAGTGTCATACGTCGATGAGGCTACTTAATGGAAAGTTGGGATATGTTTTGATACCCTTGGGATATGTATTATGATATAGATATGTATACATCCATGAAGATCTTTATTTTGAGTTAAATTAAATTTATTGATTTTGGATATGATAATTTTCATGGTAGTGCTATAACATTCACCCAGTGCCTTGGCTAAGTACACACTTTCCCAAAAATGTTATTTCATCAAAGTTAACATTACTATTGAACCTTTAAATTGACAGATAAAGTCAATAGGAATAATAGTGATGTGATCTTGTTGTTCTCATAATAATGAGATACTACCTTAGTGGCCATTGTGAGTTTGTATGGGCAAACTATCCAATGATTCAGAGGTATATTATCTTGGGATGCCCAAGGGTGTGGCTTGAGCCTAAAGGGTCTAGTAGATGAGTGTGACTAACTTGCTTGGGCAAGTTAGAGAGTTTTAGGGATATATTATTTCTATCGGTTAGTGTGAGTCATCCACCAATGATGTATGAACATTGTTTGTAAATGTATCAGAACTCATAGAGATAGATTTTAGGCTTCATTAGATAATAACTTTCCTAGAAGGAAGTTGATCATTACTATAGATCCCCAAGACTGATTATGTGTAATATATGATATATATTTGGTGTCATTTGGATGACATGCAAACATAGCGTGACCCATTGGGACTCATGGTTCCTTGTGCTCCATCATCTTGTGTATTGATTGATCTAATGTCAAAGTACATTGGCATAGTTATTTAAATGCCTCAGTCATTTATGTGTGACCTATCATATGCATCCTCTTTTTATATTAACTATTATGTGTTGTATAATTATCACATTTCAAAAAAAATTATAAAACATGTCATTTTTGTGTTTTTATTACACTTGTACGTATGGTTAACCTTATGGACTTTCACGTACTTATTTTGGTAGCAACCTTATTGCATGAACTTTTACATTTCACTAATTTTGTCAAATCATGTAAATTGACATCTTTTACACCCTATGTTTGTGTAGATAACTAGTAGTTTTTCACCTTATCCTCTTGATATTATAATTATTATATGATAATTTCACATACATGGTTGTATATTATAAATGGTTGAGCATGTCAATAATGTTAAAGTTAATTATTTAAGGTGATTTTTCCACTTGTGAAACCAACCATTTGAATCTTATTTTTATCTATGTTTTTAAATAATTTCATGGGTATAATTATGTATGTGTCTTGAGATAAATATAACTATGTGTCATTAACATATGTAGTATGTCTTAGAGTGGTCGTATTTTACTTGTTTGATGTGTTTTCTCTCTAAACCCAATTTTTTTTTGGTTGAATTTGCCAAGGTATAATTTTGTATTGTGTTTTTTTAATCCCAAATTCAATGCTCTATCATTTAGTATTGGTATAATTATGAGGTTGATGGTAGATAATCATTACATCCATAATGATAATGATTAGGTATGGACTAGGAAGTAGAGTCTCTCTCATAGGCAAAAAATCCACTTTTCCCCTTTTATATGAGTATCCACATCATTTATTCAGAGTGTGTACCATGTGTGTCATGAGTTTGCCATGGGATCTTAGTGCATAATGGTAACCTTATATATTTATCATTTTTTTAGCTACCTATTCTAGGTTATGGTATAAATAATCATTGTGAAGCTTTATTTTCTTCCCCTTGTGAAGCACGAATTGGTCTTGTAGACATGGATATTTATGCATATCAACAAGGTGGTACTTGTTGAAATGTGTTCATGTGTTAACCTATAGGTTTAAGCATGATTTGGTTTAGGTATTGTTATTATTATAACTACTAATTTTATGCTCAGGTGGAGAAATGTTAAGACCTGATTAGGCAAATTTTATTATTTCTATATATTTATTTATGCTTACATGAGGTAAGTGTACTGTGATGGTGGGACTATAATCCCTACAACCATCATGTGAGCTAAAAAATTATGGAGAACATGTGGGAAACCTTTGGGTTTGATTTGAATGCCATATTGGCTTCTATTATGTTCAGGGTGGTTTGTGAGGTATGTTGCACTAACCTATAAATCATAAATCGTGAAAGTTAAGTAACCTTGGTTGATAGATTTAAATTATTGTTGACATTACGTGGTGAATGTTACTAGGAAGGTATACATGCACCACACGTGTGGTGTGGATCATAGTAGTATGGTTGTTGTTGATTTTCATTCTAGACTAAATGAAATAGGTATGCTTGAAGCATACTTTAGGTAGTAGAAATGTCATGTATCTATATAAATTCTATGTTGCTTAACATTCTATAAATTATATATAATTATCTATCTAAACACACACACACACACACACACACACACACACACACACACACACACATGTATGTATGTATGTATGTATGTATGTATGCATGTATGTATGTATGTATTTTTCTACACACACACACACACGCACACACACAAGATTATTTTGGGAAGGCAACACAATAAGTCAAAGGATTTTATGAAATTATGTTGGAATACTTTTGGGAAACTACTGTTGAAGTTATTGATTTTGTGATATGTTCAACTAAAATTTGTTTTCCTATTAGAATTCTAGTTATGTGTTTATAGATATGATGGAATTCTTGTTTATTCTTAGTTCATTTTGGCATCTAACTATGTATTTGTTGTTTAAAGAGCACTTAAAAAATCTTATGTTGATAAATATTGAATTATATCTATTAATTACATCCTTTGATGTCTATTTTTTCCATGAACTAGCTGATTGTATAGATACATAGTTGGCTGAGAATTGGGTAATATTCATCAAGAATAAATTAAAATGGTATTTTGGTGATAAATGTATTAGGGTATGAGCAAGGGTAAGTTAGGTAAAAACTTATCAATTTATGTGTTAGTATTACTGAGTGTAACTATGGCCTTGTGAGGCACCCAATTTCTATATTTATATATTATTCTAGTTAGTTTTAGTAGAGTCTCATGGCCTAAAAAGTGTGTGTACAACACCTTATCTTTCTCACCTTGGCCTTACAAAGGAAACCTAGATAAAAGGATGGTTTTCTATCCTGGAATAGTAAATAACATGTTTTTGTGGAGGTATCATATTGTTTTTTAGCAAGGTATGGATGTGTATTTACTCTCGATGTGAGTTATTAAATGTTATAGTTTTACCAATAAGGTGAACATATGATAATTTTTCTTGTTTTAGTGTTAGACTGCATGAGTACATATTAAACATGATTATTTTGTCGATAATGATTTCTAAAGTTTAATAATCTGGTTAATTATCTTATTGATCCATCTGTTGATTCTTGTAATCTGTATGCATTTATGAATGGAATGATAAAGATAGTATGGATCTTGATTATGTATTTGTCACTAGGATAACTTCTCTAATGTAGGGGATGATGTAAAGTCCCTACCCATTATCACCATTGTATAACTATTTTAATGAGACATAATGGTACAATTATATAGATCACAATTGAAATGAGACCCATCCTTTTAATTTGAATCTAGTGATTGGCTAACATATATATATTAAATATATAGATATATGTCTATACATATGGATATATAAATATATTTATGACTGATGTGATCTAATTACATTATATATATATATATATATATATATATATATATAGAATCTAGTTGGGAAATTTTAATTTTTAATTAGTAAAATTATTTTTTTATTATATGATATGGCATCTATACTTGGGTAAGTGGTCAATTTTTTAGAAGGTTCACTTGATTATTATGTGTCATGACATGGGGAAGTGGATGTTACTCAAATGCATATGTGGCAAGCTACTAAAGTCATTTTAAAATAATTAAACATTGTATTCCCATTTTTCCTTAACCATGTTAATGATTTGGTACTTTGTGGATACTTGAGATGGAGAGAATTAGTAAATGTATGCTTGTTATGATTTTGTTGTGTGGTTTTTTAGTTAATGAGGGTTCTATGATTGCCTAAGTGAGTAAGGAATGTTAAAACAAATTATATAAAACATTTCACTTTCCTGCTTGACTGTCGATTATGTGGACTTGCCATATACCTGGATTTGTAAAGAAATAATAATGTATGAATGAAAACTATGCATCCACTTTTATTCAAGTTAAAATTCTAAAGTGGAATGCCATTTTTGTTTAACCACAAATTTAGTTTGGGAGTGTATTTTAGTTTATATCATTGTTCATATACTTATCTTACTTTTGTCCATCATTTTGGAGGTCATTGACTGTTGTAGAAGGGAAGCAAAGAGAGGTAGAAGGAATATGGTGTTGGGGTTTGAATTAAAGAATGGATTTGTGGAGAGAATTCAATGCCATGGAGTAAATCAAGAAGGAAGAGTGGGTGAGGTTATCTTGAGGGAAATAATGGAGTTGTAGGTCTACACCTTAGCTCCTACCCTATAAGGGGAATTTTTTAGAGAGTAGAGAGTTTCATGACTATGTTTGGGGAGCCATATATTCTTCCATGGAGGAACTAGATATGGGAGGCGAGATTTAAATCAAAAACTCTACATTCTTACATCTAAAGAATTTTAAATTCTTCTTTGTTTAGATTATGTTAGATAGATATTATTTTAGTTTTGTCAATCCCATTTGAGAAACATGATGGGTCATCCACCCATGTGGGTTAATTTTCACATACCCACATGGATTTATACCATGGCTAGGTGTAGGAGGATTATGAGTGGGTGATTGGTATGTAAAACATTTTTTAGTATGTTTTAGGTTTTCTAAAAATTTAGTTGGTTACATTGTTTTAATTATCTTGAATGATATCTTGATTTTATTATACCTAAATGTATTCTTGGTTACAATTTATCCAAATTATTACTTGGTGTAATTTTTATAAATTATACATTGGAATAATTCTATAAATTCTATTAAAATTCTACATATTGGTACATTCAAGTTTCAACATAAAACTAGGTATACCATTATCATATGATGTATAAGTAGTAAGTTTTCCCAAATTTTACTCTATAACCTTGTATAATATCTCTTAGTTGTTAAGAAAACTAATACTATACATTTCACAGTTGAATATCATTTTAGATAGATATTTAAAATTGATGTATCTTGTATAGACCCATTTAGTACATGTGGTTATATATGTTGTAACTTATCCACATCATGATATTAAGAATTGAAAATTAAATTGTATGGTAATACATTATGGGATTGTGAGAACATGGTTTTTGACACTATTCTCAGTGGTTTACATCTCTTTATTATTTGTGAATCCATTTTAATGTTGACTTTGTCTCGTGTTATAACTTCTTAATAAATAATGATAACTCAAATGTATTCCATTTGATATAATTATATCAATTGTTATCAATTTATAAAAGTAATGAAATAATCATTATTAGTAGTTATTGTATTTCCACAATCCATATGTCAAATTGGAATGGCTTATGGGTAAAACTATGTGAGAGTTTTTGAATCTATGAAATTTGGCATTAAGTCTAAACTTCTTAAGAAGTTGAGAATTAATCTCACCTTATCATGTCTCATGGAGTGTAAACAAAAACATCAATTGAAAAACACTCAATCATTATTATCATATAAGGTTGTGGATTGAAGAATACAAATTAGTTATGACATGTCTTATGAGTAGCGTAAGCCTGAGCGTTGGTTAACTAGTAAACTAACAAATTGGTCATTCTTAATTATAACTACTTGAGATCGATCATGTTTATAAATTTTAACATAATTTTTAGTTGATGTTCCATGATCCACATGATTATAATATTGGCTCACGATTATTAATATTTCATGATTAGCCATCTTCAATTAGGATGTTGTGACAACTAGCTAATTTTTAATATTATCCATTAATAGTCTAAGTTATGATATTGTAAATAGCTTAATAGCTAGTGTGTCACTCAATAAGACACTACTCTTTCATTAAAGAATTCACTATTATTAATTTAAAGTGTTGGATGAATTTTAGTGTGAGCAGCCTATGGCTAAGAATTCATTAATATAATTCCCATATAGATACCATAATTAATGTTACAACTTTTTAACAAGTAGTGTTTATATCACATAGGGTAAAGGGCCACATGGATGAGTCCTTGTTTTTATAACAAATGGTTAAGGATGTGGTATCCTCATTATCATGTGGACTTTACTTGGTGAATGATAAACACCCAAGATTGTGGAATGTATGTGGTTACCTAATGCCATGGTTATATTTTAAGTTTAGCAGCATGATATTATGGGGTAAAACCAGAGTGGGTCCTTGTATATGTGATCATAAGGGGATTTATTCTTAAGTCTTGTGTTGTGTCACCTGTGGAGTAGATGAATATCAACTATTAGAGAATTTTGGTATGTTGGAAGGCTTGGATTATTGGTATATTAGTCCCCCTTTTAGAACCTTTTGTACATATTAGGGTACCCTCTCCTATTAAGATGATATAATTAATTTAGTTCGTGTGTTTCCATGTTCTTATGATAATCCTTGCCTTGTGTTTTTATCCTTATAATGGATTTTTTATGACTTGAGTAAACCTTCTTAACTCATGAGTTTCTAATTCATGACCACATAGGTTTATCAGATTCTTATATTGGGATGAGGATCATTGGGTGATTCGATGGGGGAATTGAGTTCCTTCTAAAGTTTGAAGGTTAATAGTGTGTGACCACACAATAATATCCCTCAAATTATGTTTCTTAACATTAATCAAACATTCTATCTATAGAATCCTCTAGTGATGGTCATCCTATAATAAGCCTATTATTGACCAAATCCATTTATATTTTCTCTAATCATCTTATGTAGGACTATGTTGATCCATTGTGCATGGTGTGATGTTATAATTGACTTTTCACACAGTTCCAGTGTGTACCCTATTAATAGTTCCCCAAATTTTTAGAGTGGTTATGTTAGTGTATAAATATTATCTTGGTTATCTTTATGTATAAGTTTATGATGTTGTATCTAATAATTCAGTAATGAATTATGTCTAAATGACACCATCATGCCATTTTATTATCTTTAGAATTGCCTCTAAGTGATCTGAATGTTATCTAAAAAATCATTATACCATGTGGGTTCCTCATATGTTAACATGTATCATGTTGTTGGGTGTGTTTTGTATAAATAAGAAGAGATATTCATGTAAAAAACATGTGAAAAATTTAAAATATTTAATTTAAAATCATAAATGTGTATCCATTAGCCACCTATAGACTTCAGAAGTGAATGTTCATTGGAAAAAAATAAATGATTTATATTAGGTTATTGTTTAGGATTGTTATATTAAATTATGGATATGATAAAATGTATTTAATAAGGAATCTATTAATATTCAATCTATAAATTAGATACAGTATAAAAATACACAAAACATGATATCTATTAATTAATATAATGGATTAGTAGCCTATATTATCATAAGGAATGCATTATAAAGTTTCCATAAGGTTGATGTATTTATGACATGAAGGTGATCTCAAGTGCAGAGTATGGTATTATTTAACTATACATCCATTACGTCAAGGATAACTATTAGTGAGGAGTAAAGGATATGAAAATAAATTTCATTATGGTCCTAAAATATCATCATGGTGTCTTGAAAAACATCAAAAAGCCTCTAATAATGGTTTAAATAAAAATTGAATCATTATAGACCCAAGAATAGTTATATAATTTTGGTCAAAATGGTCATTAAATAGAAGCTTGATTACAGAAAAAATAAAAATCTTAAGGTATCTAAAACAATTTGGTCATATTTACCTTAAATTCATTTGATTATAGTCTTGAAGATGATTTTTTATTTGGGGCTTTCATTTATATTTAATGTGGATGTTGTTACAAAAAGATAGTTAAAGAAGGCTTGAAAAAATGTTTGGTTAATGCAAGAATTGAATGATTTCATTTTTTTCAAATATGCCCAAGACAAAATTAGTCTAGTAAAATCGATGGAAAATAACAGCATCCAAAATAGGATGGTAAAATATTTCATTTCTAATGATTTATTTAAGAGGAAAGTTAAATTTTTGGTGAGAATGACATAGATGGATTGATTCGTTATTAATATGATTATAAATAAATTAAGTTGGATGTGTCTCTTTTTAGTTTTTGTATGTCAAACCTTTTTTCAATAATAAAATACTTTAAAGAAGATATTAGTCATTATCTTCTATGTTTAGATAGAGTGTGGCTTTTGGCTTCAATAAGGGCTTTCAGGTTGTTAAAACTAAATTATTAGTACAATTTTCATTTTAAATGACCATTTAATATATAGTTGGAATATAAAACATTATTCTCATTTTAAAATTACAATTTTTATCAAGTTAAAACAATAATTATGGGTTGTCCTAGAGTTTTTACAATTGTATTATAGTTTGTACAGTTTGGGTTGTATTTGCTATATGTTGGGTTGTAACATATTTCATACAAGAAAGAATGTAGTTTCTATAAATAGACCTATAGTTGATAAAAGTTTACCTATAGTTTTTATATGAATACTTGTAAGTGTAACATCTAGACTTGTAGTTACTACACACATACCTATAGTTGTTACAGGTTCAATAGCCTTCTCTCTAAATGGGTTTAAGATGGAGCATCATGAAATATTTTTAGATATTATCATAAATTGACTAGAATTTAGATATTTTAAATATTTTTACTAATTTTATTCTCATGGATTTATTTAGACACAAATATTACTTATTCACGAATTGAAATTTTACAATGGTTAGTCTTGAATTATTGATAGTCAAACTTTACTTACTAATGGTTGAGGGCTAATGATTGGATAATTTTTGGGAATTGGAATGTTTTATTATTGTTTTAAATAATATATTTATGGTGGTTTATTTATTATGATGATTTTAAATGTGTTATTTTAAGTCCTTTAATTAATGTGGAACTATATTATGTTTACTCAATATGTGGTATGTGTTATCATTTCATTATTTTAAAATTGGATAAGACAAATTTATAGTTAGTTTTATGTGTACAAGTTTTAGTAAGATAAAATATAACATTAATCCTCAACTATTCATTGACATAATCAAACTATTATATTTTTGTGGCGAGTAGATTGCATCATTTAAAACATTCTTTTAGTGATTTTTCCCCCAAAGGTTGGGTTGGGTTCTCAGATGTTTTCGATAGTAAATAAATTAAGGGTAATTTATTAAACTCAAAAAAAAAAATTGTCTTTCATTTTTTGGGTGGTGGATTTAATTATTGACCTTGATACCAAGATCAATGGAAAGTTAGTTGTTTGTAGTATTTTATCAAATGTTGATATTGTGATGGGGTGTAATTCTAAGCATAATTTTAGAATAAGTAAACACATAACCAGAAAACTATAAAATTATTCCAAAAAGTGGTTTTAGGCATAGGTGATTTCCTTTGAAATGGTGGACATGATGAATTGTAAGTTTCCAATATGTCATGTTATCCTATTTTTACAACTTGTGCCTTTCATTTTTATGCCCAAATATCTTGGCATCTCCAATCATCTTGTGTTTTTTACCAATCAAGAAATAAATAAAATATGATTATATTATTTTCCTTTGAAAATGTACTAGTCCCTATAAAATTTTATCAATTATATTTTCATATTAAAAGACATCCATAAATATTATAGGTAATTTTAGTATTAATTTTTATGAAACATAAATAAAACATTGATAAAAAATAAGATTTTAAATGTAGTAGGGTTTTTTTTTATCATAGTTCCTCAACAATTTTATTGTTTTGGTCTTGTATTTGAATGTGGGGTCATAGGGTGGAAGAACTCAATGGTGTTAATGGGTAGCACACATTATTGGATTCATGTATAGTCCCCATCTCAAAATCTATATCATGGTAAAATTAATGGTCAAGTCTTAGACAAGCCAATGCTAGGAATGTTTTCATTCTCTCATAGATTTAAACTTTTCCATTGTGAAAATGAGTTTATCTATGTTTTTTGTGTCTAAACCATCCAAAAAATTTCCATTTTTTGTCCTTTTTCTCATTTACTTGGCTTTTGGATTTTTGATTTATGTAGACAATCATTACGGTTTGTTTTTTCTCAGAACCTAGTGTAACACAAAATTTTTAAAGTCATATTTTCTCATACACATGGACATAAAAAATCTAATGCATGTCACCCATAAAAACTTATAATGGTTGGTTCTTTCCTACTTATGTGAACATTATTGGAGAGGAAATTTTATTAGGTTGGTTATTTTCATTATATGTATTACTAAGTTTAATATCAATTATTGTGGGTTGGTATATTTTATCCATATGTCCATAGTAAAAAACTACATGTTGAATTTTTTTCCAAACTAATCTAAGATCTCAACAACCATGGCTACAAAGATTTATATAGGTGATGTTTTTTTTTTTTTTTAAAAATCCTATTGTATACATTATTTTATGCATTTTTATAGGTTCATAAGTAGGAATTATTCTCTTATAAAAAAATTCAATAAATTTATATAGGAGATCTTAATATAAGCATTATTTCCTATTGAGGTCAAGATACCTCCAATTTTTGAAAAATTATGACCCTTGTTTAATTTCGAAAATTGTGATGTAAATTTACATTCAAATTGATGAAGAATACACTATCTAAATATCATGGTTCTCATCATGTTTACATTTGGCATGTCTAAAATTAATTTTCATTCGACTTTATCTAATGTTTTTAATGTTTGAATTTTGTATTTCCATGTTGCAGGTTTAATGGAATGTCATGGGAATGAACATTGTCTAGGGTTTTATGATTTAATGATTAACTTAACCCTTTTTTACTAAGCCTTTGGTATTTTAATGTATTAATTAAATATATGTTTAACTCATAAAAAAACCTTAGGCTAATATGTTTAGCCTAAGTGCTTTTTAAATAGATTCAAATTTACATGGGAAAATTTTAATTATGTCTTAATCTTGTTTTAAATTCTATCCTAAGGTTATAATAATGTTTATTAATGTGACTACAACCTTAGTCTAGAATTTTAATCTTAAGTCCTTTATATCCTAAAACCTCACCTAATATATTTTATTGTTCACGTGTACTAAATAAACATGGGGGCACTTTATTGTGATTTTAAAATTAGTTATAATTTTGACCTAAATCCTAATTCTATTTATTAATAAAATGAATACCTTAGTCTAAAACATTAATCTTAAGTTTCTTTATATTCCCTAAAACCTAACATTGTCTATTTCCACTACCCACATGAATAAATAAACGTGAAGCACCCAGGGGAAAGATCTCAGAGATCAAGTAAGAAATGAATGGCATGTAGGTCTTCAACTAAAGTCAACAAGTCAAAAATCCTACAAGTGAGTGAAAGAACAATGTGTGTCATAATTTTAGTAAGCGAGTATAAATATCTAATGGTGTGCGGAAAATTAAATAAGTTAATGTCTAAAATGGAATCTAAGAGTAAAAAATGTCATGATCTCTATGAATTATCCCAAAATTAATGTTTTTTATTTAGTTAGATGAATAAATAATATAATCAAAGGGATCCTAATCGATGAATTGTATTGATCTACACAAAGGAGATCTAAAGGTATGAGATAAAGGTAAACTTTTAAAATTAATCATAATAAATTTACTAGTGATTCAGGTCACAACTATGATGAATGGAATTGAGATCAAACAATGGTGTTCAATCTCCTGGATCTAGATAGGCAGTGAGGAATGGATCAATAATTTAAGAAGCCCAAATCTAATGAGAAGTTGTCATATGGTGAAGAGGTGTTAAATGATGGATTTCATTTTAAATGATCATACAGAGCCCATGAATCTTCTAAGTGGAAAAATATTGATAGACTGAATAGAAATCAATTGCTCACAGATAAAGTAAATGCTAGTTTAGTCTAGTTCTCGCACCAAATAAAAGGGGTCTACATTTTATCTATTATGGTTGGCTTGGTTTGTGTTGGAGGGTATTATTTTTATTTTGTAGTTTGTATCTCTATTTTTTAATCTTGATCTAGTAAAAATCCATTTTTGGAATCCTATGCCTCTTTCTCTATGAGTCCTAGCTGGTTTTTAGTCTTGTTAAAACTAGTTGTTTCCCACACCAAATAAAAGGGGTTTTGTTATTTTTTTAATTTTTGTCCCTTTAAGTTGGTTCCTCTTTTTTACTTGGTGATTTTTTTTACTTGTATCTTTGGTAAAGCATGGGATGTCCTAAAACTCCTACTATGTCTAGGGATGTATTCCACACCAATTTTTAATGGTGGTTTTATCTTAATCTAAACATAGAAAAAACAACCATGAGATAAATAATAATAATGTTTTATATCAAAATAAGTATGAATAATAACCATGAATATTAACCTACACTTAAACCAAAGGTCCAAGTAACATTGTAAGGTAGTTCTTAGAAGGATATAGTTTGAAGAGATAAAATAAATACCTACTGCAAATGACTAATGATGAATGACATTTGAAGGTTGAGGTTTCAATTCATATAAAACTAATAGACCTCAAGCATTCCAGAAATGGAATAATTTATTAGGTTCTTGTATATCTCTTATGTTCCTCTTGCTTATGGTAGAATTTTCAATCCAATCCTCCCTTTCCCCATCAACCTTCATGTAATAGTCCCCTAAAGACCTTAGTTTCATTTAATCCTCATGGTTTATACTGAAACCTTTTCCACTCTCTTTGGGAGGTAAAAATTTATCTTGAAAAAATATTGGAGATAAACTTCGTTACAATGTCATAGTTAAAACATAATTGGATGTTTTTGATGACAATAATAGTTATTTCATGGGGTGTCTTTCGTAATCCAAATGCAATTTCAAAATTATTTCTACAATGAAAAGGAATAATAATTTTTAATCCTACTCCATATTTTTAACTTCATGTAATTAATATAAAAAATATCTTGATATGTTCTTTCCTAGTGATAGTTTAGACAACTTTGTGTAGATACTGTGTCTTTGGTTGTGTTTTATCTATTTAAGAAATAACATAAGACTCTTTACCATTTAAACATCACTATTGCATAGATAATTTATATAATAACATAAGTATCATCATTTCTAGGATACAACTAAAGATAAAGATTTGTTGTAAATACTCCTAAATCTACATTCTTATGTCATCTATATGCACATAACAAGCATGTTTAAAAAACCACATGTTTAGTTAGAATTTTGGTTATAAATTCTAGAGGATTTTAATGAAATAATTGTTTGCCTCATCACAAATTGACATTAGACTCAAAAATTACTTCCAAATTATTACAAATATTTATCCTAACAATTTATCAATACTAATAATCAAATGATGGGTGTAAATAAAAATACAAAACCTTTGTCAACATCCAATGAGCTTGTACTTAAACGAGAACATTGGAATAGGGTATGGATATACACCAAATAATATTGTAAAAATATAGACAACCCCAGAAAAAAATACATATCAAATGGAAACCAATATCTTAAAAAACACTACGTAAGGAAAATATAAAGAAAGTGTTATTGTATGGATTAGTATATACATAAGCATCAACTAAATCCCCATATTCTAAGATATATCCTAAAATCCCTCTATTATAGATTTGTTGGTTACCACATAGACCTTATTCAAACTAATAATCATAGCTACCAATGTCATAATAACCCCTACATCTCGTTCCGTTAATAATTTTCTTTTTTTATTTGTGTGGGGTATACATAATGTAAATACCCATGATAGATGCCTACTAAAAAATATGGACATCTAATAAAGAAAAATTATTTTTTATTTTTGGTATTTATTATTTTAATTGGCTATACACCACCAAGATTTAACATTTATGAATAATTGTAACTGCTCGCTAGGTCATCTTCTTCAGAAATAAAATTAATATTACAACATGGATTTTGAATCATATAATAGGTGAAAAAAATACATAATAATGTATATTATTATTAAATCATATTCTAAAATACATATTATATAATATAATATTCATACATATTATATAATTAATATTTAATGTTAAAAATATTATAATATGTATTATATAATATTTGATATAATATCAAAAATTTAATATATAGATATATTATACTACTATATAGGCATTTATAAGATGATAATATAATAATATTATATATTTGTTGCTCAATTATTCTAAAGAAATTTGGGTTTATGAAAACCCCATCATGTTGTTTTAGCAACTTTTCCAGATAAATCTCCTAAAACATTGTTTGAGTTATGTACACTAACAATGCTTTATCCCATAAAAGAAAACTCAATCAAAATTAGAAATTGTCTTCATCTATATCTTATTCCAATGTGTATTAGACAGTGACAGTAAGTGGTATTGACAAGGATTTTAGGTGATGTCATATGTCAGGGGGATCATAATGTACACCAAAAACATATTTAGGTTAATGGTTTAATTTACATGACCTAAAACCATTACGGAGGGGTTTGTAACTTAGAAGGTGTCAACATAATTAAATGGTCAGTTTATATTGTTAAGAGTGGATGAGGACATCATGAGTGATGATTCAATTTCCTTGATAGAATTGTATAAAAAATGTAGAAGTTGACGTAATATAAGATAACAATTTGAAACCATGCCTAAAATAAATATGGTGTTGTCAAATGCTCTAATTTTAGGGTATGTAAAAGATGGATTTTAAAAAGATACTCTGAAATTCTTTAAACTAATGAACTAAAATAGAATAAACCTTAGGACATAGTATTTGTTTATGTATTATTAGCGTGAAGATATGCAATATTAGTTGATGATGGATATAAATACTTCAATGACATGAGTGAATATAATTTCATTCCACCTACAATTAATCATTATGTATGCATGGTAAGCATTCTTGGCCATGTTAATTATTCTAGGTAAATTCTAAACTTTATCAGTTAAATTAAAATTAAACTTGTGGGGCATTTTTAGATGTGTTTGCTATGTGTCTGTAGATCACAAGATAAAGTATAGTAAGGAGTATCAATGTTTATTGATTATGAATTAATTCAAGGGTAGTAATCTTGATCTCATAGATCAAGTTAGGTTGGCAATGTAGGTGACCATGTTCTTCACAATCATTTTCCCATATTTTCCACCATGATTAATGACATACCAAACATGTACAAAGTGGGTGGATGGCCTAGGAATGTTTCAAATTGCCTTGATATTATGCATATAATTTAATCAATTAAGTTGTTTTATTCATATCAAATTTCCATTTCATGTAAAAATAAATTTGAGGATTTCAAAATCATTTTACAAACCATATAAAGTATATATTCATATTTTACTTATTTTATTATAGTTAATATTGATTATATAATTCATCTTTGTAAGTAGCATTTTGTTTACCATTTGAACCTCACCCCAACTTCAGACCTCGATGTAAATGTATCATAGAAGAATATAATTCACAACATTCTTATGATCTAATTAAAAATATGAGTTGATTTAAATGGTCTTAACTCTACATTATTATGTAGTCTAAAAACATCAAGAAAACATGCTTACATAAGTAAAGATTTCCATGTAGATATATTAAAATGGAATAGTTGCCATATTTTTCTCATCATGTTGACATAGGGAAATGACTTCCTCCTCCTCTCTATTTTTTTCACTAATAAATACCTCAATTTGTGTTCTCATTTGAGAGGAATGACAAAGTTTTCTAAACATGATAGGCTAAGAAATTGGAGAAAAAATGAAGGTAAACAACACATATTTTTTATAAGAAACATATTAATGACACATAAATATGTTAATTTCCAAATTCCATGTCATAGATATCTATTGACTGTGTCACACAACACCTAGTTATTTGCTTACTGTCATATGTATTAGTTATCCTTTCATATATAAAAATTAAAAAAAAATACATAATATTAATAATATTCATATAAATTGTATAATATTAATAATATACTATATAAAATTTATAAAATTCAAACCAATACTAATATCCTAGTGGGGAGTGATCTAAGTATTATAAGTGGGTGGTCTTAGGGTCCATTACCTAGGATGACCACTTTATATCATGATTCCCACACTACGATATGAATTGTTATTCATGAAATGTATCCAATTTAATGGAATACCATCTCGATGTTTGATGAGATGGGGGTTGGCATGTGGATTGAAACCTATATTCAATAGAATAAGGCAAGTCCACAACACATGGCTAGTGATACTATTCACTACTACTTTTGACATTCTAGTTATAAAAATTTTTGTACCCAAAATTTTATCAATGAGATTTGAGTGAGTTGGTTAAGTCACTTCATTATTTGTAGCCTCATAAAGTTTAAATATTTGGGAAGGTAGATGAGGCCATTTTTTTCATTGGGTGTATTCTTAGGGTTGTTATTAGATGTTGGATATTATCAAGGTAAGTGGTAATATATGATATGTTTATGGTAACACATAATATACATGTGGTATTACATGAGGATATGGACGTCAAATTGTGTCGTAAACTGGTTCAATATCAAATCAAAAGACATCATCTACAAAAAATCATAAATTTGATAAATTATATAATTAATATTTAATATAAGAAAAATAGAATATATATTATGTAATATTTATATGATAATTAAATAATTAATATAGAAAAATATTGTACTATTACACACACATAAAACATCAAGTCTTTTTGTAATCAAATATAAAATAATAAGATTACATATGGTGTACTTTTAAGGCATCTTTTTGTTTAATTCTCATGGATTTTAGATGTTGAAAAAGTTCAAACCTAAAAAATAAGAAAAACATGTGAATATTTTTAAAGTAAAACCATTGAATCATTGAATTAAAATAATACATGTTTTCTTTTCAGGTTGGTGGTGTAACAATTTCAATGTGACATGTGTGTGGTATTTACTAGCATGTTAATGGGTAAATTCATGGAAACAATTCAAATACATGTTTGAAGCACATTATGCCAGTAAAACCTAACATATTGTTGATGCCTCTAAGTGTATTATAGGATCTCTTAGTGTTTAAAGAACACTTCTCATTTTAGAATTCAAGTAATTCAAAGCATGAGTTGTAGTTTATGGTGATTTGGTCACATATGATGAAATACTAACATAGAAAGCAAATTGTTCTATAATATTTATAAAACTTGGTGGTTGGGAGCCACATTCATCCTCTCAACAATATTTTCATATATTGTAGTAATCTATAATAATGCAAGTGGGTTTTAATCAAATTCTAATTGAGGACTATTCTAAACTCAATATTCACAATGATTTTAAGTTATAGTGATCTAGTTAAAAAGGAGAAAAGGGTAAGTGTAGGTATAAATGAAACATGTTACTGATCTTGACCTCAAACATCATGACAAAGCTTAAATTTTAGCTGAATATATATTGAACCAATGTATAGCATGTAAAATCATACACCCAAATCTTACCATAACCAAGGATGTGTCTAGTGATAGCAAGAGGAAATAAAATTAAGAACCATCTTTACTTTAAGGATTTACTACTATCATCAAATATCATATGCACATCCTTATTCATAAAAAATAAAATGAAGAAAACCCAAGAACATTCAACTAATCTAATATTTGCATAAATTAACAACCCTGTATTAAATATGCACATCCAAATTATTTAAAAACCATTAAAATTTGAGATCTAGAACAAACAATTGAGAGAGAAGATAAATGACAAGATGAGACAATCTTCTCAAAATTATCTACTTTTATTAATTGATTCAAACTTTAGACTAGTTTTTTAGCTAAAATCACTCTCTCCCTTTTTACAAATGATAGTGATCTTTTTATAGACTTCAAAGAAGCATGTTGGTTAGTTTCTTCAACTTACAAGTGTAAAAAAGGTAAAGGATAATTATCCTTTATATTTTTTTTTATAAATGCACTAAACATTATAAACTAGATTGACCTTTAGGTAATGTGCTAATAAAATTCACATGTTACAAAAGAATATTCTATTTCCAAAATTTACAATGCTTTCTCAAAAGAGAATATCCTTAACCAATTAGTGAACCCTGTGTTGATAAAGACCATTAGATCTATTGAAGTAACCTCATCACATTTTTATTTTTCTCATCAACTAACTTCAAATTGATTATTGACTCAAATAAGAGCTCATCCTCTTGATCTACCAAATCATCCATGTCCTTATCATTTCTCATTAAATCTTGATCAATGCTCTTCAAGTTAAGTATATTTTTCTTACATTTAGGATCATATCCATAATCCTATTATTGTCACCTCTAGACCTATCTTGGATCACATTTATCACTTCCTATATGACCAAGGTGGTCATGTGTTTGAAATCATAATCTATTATGATGCCCATAGAGCTAATATTTGAAGGGTTTGCAATCATGGTCCCCAGGAGTTTTTCAATTCTATCCAACAAGTTTTTATCATCCTTGATGAGTTTATCTAAGTATTTGGACCATGCACTCAAACTATTGATTTTATCCAAACTCAAGCCCAGAACAATGCTTAGATGAGTAATCCTGATAGTCTTAAAACTATTGATTTTATCCCCTATCAAGATGATAATTAAATCATTTGTTTTATCACTATAACCCTATCAGTTGATGATTAATCCCTTGGCTATTGTATCCTATATGTATATTGCACTCTATTTTAACTTTCTTAACTTCAAAGAGTTAAACATGTCATTGAATGATGTCTCAAACATTTCAGTTATAGAATCAAAAACTGATAAAATTGCTTATTTCTCCAAATCCTCTTTCTACCTTTTAATGTTTTTTATTAACTATTGTAAGCCCTTAATACTAGTTTGTAATAGTTCACTTTTAGATTTGGCCAACTCATGTATATCCTCCTCATGGATGAGGTCTGCACTTGGTCTTTGGAATCTAACTAGATTCAAAACAACAAATGGTTCCACCTTCAAAAATTTGAATTCCTCTCTACCCACCATAGCTTTCTTTATTATTACTATTTGTAATCTAGTAGTGGTTGGGTCAAATTTGAAAATTATTTTAGAGTGTGCCATTTTTGGAGGCTATGATACTTCCATTTCGGTGGTACCTAAAGATACAAGAGCAACTATTTATCTTTCCTACTCTTTATATTATAGAGAAACTATCTACGGCTTAAGATCCTCATGAACTATGATGTTGGTAGATTTTATGATGGGCCATTGATGGTGCAGAGTTGACATATTTTATAACTTACCATATACTAACCATTATAGACTAGTTAGACCATAAATTGGATTCTCATCACTGAAAAAATTAATCTCACTTAAAGGACATGTGAGGGTTATCTTAGGCTTCTTGGTTCCTTTGGGAGCCAAGGCTAGTTCATCCTTCCAATTTTTAGGATGAATAATTGGAACTATGTTTAAATATATCTCTTTCTTATTTTCCTTTCTTATTTCATCAAATTAGGGTTGAGGTTCCTCTTGTTGCACCTCTTCTTCATCTAATTCATAAGACCTAGCCAATGCTGCCAAGTGATTTTTTAATATTTCTTTAGAATGTAATACAATCATGTCAATGTATTTTATAGGATAATCTATATTTTTAGCTTTGATAGAATATGGTGCCCCCTCACCATCCCCTTCTTCAATATTCTCTTTCTCTAGACTTTGTGAAATTTGGGTTTCTAGTTATTTTGGAAGAGGCATAGTAGATGGTACTTTAAAGGATTCATCTACCATATTTCACCATCTAAATTCTCATCTCTCATTAATCTATCCTCAAGAATCATATTATGCTTTTTCAATCATGCTAGGACCTTTAAAAAGGAATATGCTCAGATGTACATTATGTCATGGACACCAAGCTGATGTTCATAGTTAATGTTAATTTTCTTGGCCTTCAAATGCACCACAACATTATATTGGGGGTAACATTGCCTTAAATTATCAAACTATAAATTAAATATGTCCTTTTGCCTAGAGATGGTGTCTATATTGTCCTAATTTTGTAACATAATTATACTAATATTAAAAGGAAAATGATGGATTATCCACTTATTTTTATGTTTTCATACACCATTAATACCATGGAACAATTGGTATGCAATTTCATATTTATCTAGCTTCGTGGGTACATAAATTGAAAATTTAAGAGGCTGACATAAGGTTCCCTCTATCCTGATTATACTGAAGTCAAGGTGTAACCAAAAGTCCCCATTAAGCTCCACATAGTTTTTGATTAAGGGGATTAATCTCATCATAAATACGACTATCATAGCCTCAAAAAAGGTTGTATATACATGATCACAAATGAAATGTATGTAGTCCCTATACTTGAATATATGTAGTTTGGAATAGTAATGGAAGAACTATTTGTCTTGCCTCAACTGACTAATTTTTTATGTTACAAATTATGCTGGTGTCTAATAATGTATCCAAAAGATAAGTCATCATAAAGAAGTTATTTCTAGTCATCTTATATATAGTAGAGAATTGTTGTTTAAGGAAAATACCAATCATTTATCCAATAGGATGGGTAAGTCCCTTTTCAATCATGAAATATATATAAGGGACCCATAGTTTGCTGACATAAGTGGTCGAAGGGGAACCATATAATCTATTAAGTGAAGTCATAATCATTATAATCCATAACCTAAATTTAGTGATAGGGATTCTTCTAGTGGGGTTAGAAACTACATGGGTTCTTGAATGTATCCATGGGGCAAGGGTAGCTTTTAGGCCATTTTAGCTAGACCATTGCTTAATTAAGGACAAATCCACCTGAAGAGTGGGAACTTTGTAGTAATTTTTAAATTCAATGGGGGAAATGTAAGAATTTTTTTTAAAATTACATTCATATATTTAATCTTGATCATTTTGAAAATCCCTAAAAGTAGGAGCAATAACATTTATAGAATGAAGTACCTTAGGTTTTATTGCCACATGGTGGGGATTGGTCATTTGAATGTAGACTATCATAATACCTCTAGTATATTGTGGTATTATATTCATCTTCATTGGTGATTTATTTTAATTCCTAAATTACACAAAACACCTTGGACTAGTTATTGTCCTTGGTATTGAATGATACCACATCAAATGCATTATATTTGAAGACTCTTCTATCCACATTTGAAGTTAATTACAACTTTGTCTTCTATGTTTTGATGATTTATGTATTTCATAGATGAAAGTCTAAAGTATTCTCACAAGTTGTTTATAATCAACCTTAGGCCTAATTTTCATTTGTTCATATGGCAATTGGACTCTTTCTAGATCAGTTGTGATCAAATTGGGATCAAATTAAGGCTTATACAAATGCCATGGCTTTTTATAGGTGTTTCAAAAGTTTAATGGTGGTGGTTATTTACACTTAGGTGCACTTGGTGAAAATATTTCATTTATACATTTGCTTATATACCTTTTCCTATTTTAGGCCCACAAAATCTATGTTTTTAACTTTTTTTTTCTTAAGAGGTGTCAATGTGGCACCTAGATAACACTTTTGCAGTACTCTATTCATAAATGATTTAAAAC
>JARHVA010008091.1:500000-502500 GCA_037957365.1 Torreya grandis
AATGATTGTATATATTAATTTTTTATATTCCTATTACGTACTCTCTATCAACTTGGAAACTACCATAAAATCTTTTGTCCTATTTTTGACGCTTCTATTGGGTAAAAAATATAGGTCCTTTTATGAAATGACCAACTACACCTATTAGGCTTCACTATCACCTTTAAAAGTATCGAATAACATCATCTTGTGTATCCTTCCTTGGATTAAAATCTATATCCTTTAAGTTGTCTATGTCATCTTACAAAATGGTGGATGGTGGGCATGATTAAAGTCAAGATGACTTTAAGGACCCTATGTCAATGAGCATTTCCTGCATAGACATATACTCCAAAGAGATCCTCATACTTATGTTGTTATCCCCCTTATGTTATAAAAAATAGAAATAATTTTATGCCACCTTTTTAATAATATTTATTATAGATAGATTTACCCCTTTTAATCTAGTAATGTGGAAGGAGGAAATCACTTGTTTAAAGGAAAGAAATATATACCTTGTTATGTCAAATATATCTTATCATTGCTTGAGCCCTATTTAAATTTTTTGTTTGTTTATCTCCTACAAAAAATAACATGTTTCATTGTAATTAGTATATATAATCTAAAATATTAATAATTAAAAAACATTAAATAAAATAGAACAATGAAGAAGTACACATATATGGTGTCCACACAATCCAATACAACTAAACACTACATTATAGCCATATAAAAAACATGGTGTCCACACAATCCATGAATTTGTGTTATAATGTATTCAAATATGAATTCAATAAAAAATAGATCATTTTCTTAAACACTTATAAATTGTATACTATAACCATTAGATTTTGCAATGATAAATAGCTAAGAAACATGCTTGATGTTAATAAGGTTTAGCAAAATACGACTATTGTTGAAGGCAATGCGAGCATAATCTAAGAACTAAAATAACCAACTAAAAGGGCTACATATACATCTTTTTCACCATAACATATAAATATAAGAGCATATGAAATTAACTGAAGGCTTTTGTTATAGGTTTTAGATCCAATAGACCATTATACCACTTCATGCATAATTCATAACCACAACATATCACTATGTTATCCTAATGAGTATAAAATACCACATAACTATCACAACATAATGTACTAAAATAAAAGTTACAACTGTTATCTAAATATAAAAAATAGAATCAAACATATATGCATATCAAATAAATAAATATACCTAGTTATATATATAAATACCATGCTACCATATTCAATATGCCACCAATAACAACATCATATATAGTACTACTCTTTTACAACATTATAAATTTTACAAACTATATAATATAATAAGATGGTACTAATACATAAAATGAATAGCCAACTAAAATCCAATACACCAACTAGGAATCATACACTAACATGGTTAATATACATACTACAACAAAAAGTATAGGTGCATCAATGGAAAAGGATGAACATGGTAAGGAGAACACCCCTCAAGACCAACCCTATGAATGTAACCGTCGGTGGCCCTTACTAACCAAACAATCATCTAGGTGGATGGATTCAATAACTGGGTACTAAGATGAGGTAAGAGGTATACAAAAAATACTGAGCTGCTAAAATAACTTATAAAAATAGTTTAAAAAATGAGTGATCAAATATAGACAACATAAGAACCATATTACCTGACAAGCCAGTGATCATGAGAATTACACAAGGCATACACTAAATCTTTATAGGATATGATTTACTTAGTAAATTAGGATCTATCATATCCATTTAGTAAGACCAAAAGGTCTAACCAAGTCTATTTCTTAGCCTAATAAGAATACTTAAGTTTAAAATGATTAATCACAATGGATTCAATTAAAAATAGCCAAATTGACTCATTTGAGTCAAAGAATAAGGATTTACAAATCACTCATTAATAAAACAAGACTTGGTTAAGCTTATAAATTCCCAAGTATCGCCAACCATTCAATACCTTTAACATTTAAACACAATCCATAATCATGATAATAATGCAACCTCATCAATCAGAGAGGGATACAAATAATTTGTTATACATAATTGATAACTAAAACCAAAATTAAGGGGAAAAGTTCAGATTGTTATTCAAGAAAATAAGGACAAATAATTCCATTTGTGTCAAACCCTTCAAAATCACAACAAATTTACCAATATAATCTAGGCATAGTTTTTACTAGTTGTATTACCCAACTTATACAAGGATTTACTCATAGCATAATAACATTCTAAATAAGATTGTCTATAGGCCAACACAAGAGAGAGTAAAAACTAGATCATACACAATAAAGTTTTTATTGTCAAATAATTAGAGGTTCACTATGTAAGGATCAACCAACATGGTTTATTTTAAGAATAATATAGGTAAAATGTTCTATAATTAACTCCTTTAGTGAGTTGGGGGAGATATAAAACTTAGATTGATACCCAATCATGTATTTATAGGATGTTTCCCCTTGGATTTTGATAGAAAAACCAAGATTTTAGACGTT
>JARHVA010008091.1:507500-515000 GCA_037957365.1 Torreya grandis
AAAGTGGGTTTTTAACCTATAATAGGCTGTATTTCTTGGCCCATACCTAGTCTATGTCATTATGGATATAGTGCTGCTCTAACTTCAACCTCATACTTGCACTAATGCTCTGTACTAGAGTAGTGGCGTGGGATTAGAGCACATAATACAAAATTATACCTTGGCATATTTCAATAAATATAATTTGGTTTCAATAAGGGGAAAAATAATTCATGTGAATAGCTTATATTCCCATCACCACATACTAATATGTTAATAACACAAGGTTACACTTATTTCATGACATGTACACAAAATACACATACAATAATTTTGAAAACATAGAGAAAAGTGAGATTCACATGATTGATTTCAGAGGTGGGAGATGTCCTTACATAAATAATTGACCATCATTCACACATTCTAAAGTTGACAAAATTACATCATGTATATAAGTGTTCATACACCAATACTGATATGAAGAAGAAACTATGAAAGTTCGCAAGGTTAACTACATAAACATTTTATAATGAAGATACATACTTACATGATTTAGGATAATCAACAAAATGTAATGGTTTTAAATGATTTATAAAAATTTTACAAGAAAAATAAGAACCAAATGAAATAGGTCACACATACTTGATTTAGGGGTTTGATAGTTTATGGTATGGTACTTTCACATCACAATAACTAAGCACACATGATGGTGAAGCACAAGAGTTCATGATTCCCATTAGATCACCTGATGTTTAGATGCCATATAAATAACATCAAATATCCATCATATATTATAACATGATCAGTCCTAAGGATCTTGATATTATGATCATAATCTTCAAGGAACGTCATGTTCGAACAAGACCTATAAAATCTATCTCTATGAATTTCATATTTTTACCAACAATGTTCATGCATCATAGATATATGGATCATACTACCTAGTAAAAATAATATATGCACAAAAAATATTAAATTTCCAAAGTAAATTAGTGACACTTACCCTCTATGCCTTTTAGGCTGAAGCCATACCCTTGGACGTCCTTAGATATTATACCTTAGCATCATCAAATGGCTTCTTCATGTAAGCTATTAATGGCCACTAAGGCATTGTCTCATGATTATAACAACAAGATTATATCACTATTATTAGAATTGAATTAATACTAAAAGTCATACTTTTAATTGTGATGATTTCTTTCACACAACATTAGTTTGGGAAAGGGTGAACCTAGCCAAGGCACAAGGTGAATGTTATATCACTATCATGGAAATTACAAGCTCATACAATCATCAACTTCAATCAAAGATAAAAATAAACATCCTTATGGATGTAAGACATATTTAATATCACAATTGACATCTTCATGAATGTCAAAATATATCCAATCTCCAAATTGGCATCGTCATAAATGCATAATCCAATGAGAATCAACTTAAACATCATCATGGACGTAAAACATATCCATGATCAAAATAAACATCATAGATGTAAAAAATATCTATGACTAGAATAAAAATTTCACACACTTATTAAATTTTATCCTTTTAGGAGTCATATAACTATATTCTTCTCCATTTAAATCAAAAGTGGCAAAATACACATAATGAAATCAATCTTTAATTCAACTCAAGATACTCCTTCATAATTAGAGAACCCAAGATTTACTCATTTACCCAGGTAAATTAGATACTCTTTCCCTATTCTACCCTCCAGGTTTAAGCCGTATCCTTAGTCTTCTCAAGGTCATGATGTTCTAAGCATCTAATGATGACTTCCCCATAAAAATCAATAATAGAAACCAAATTTCATTTCCTCAATTCCAAGGGTGAAGCGGTTATATTCAATCTCCTATCAACTTACTCATATAATTAAATAGTCAATATGTGGTGGTTATCCTAATGTATCTTGGTTAATGGAGGGTTGACCTAAAAATAGCTATAGGTAAGCATCCTAAAGTCATTGCATAAATTTACCAATTTTTGCACACGCATACATTTCATAAATGCAGGAATTTTCAGCACTTTAGTCTTGTATAACAAAGAACCATTTATTAACCCAATAGACTACATGCCTTTAGAAAGGTCATAACATAATCCTACCAAGAATATAAGATGTTCATTTATCCACACAAGATATATAATTTCAACGACAATTTTTTATATACTTAGTCATGTAATGTTTCCATTTAATCTTCAAAAAGGGAGCATAGCTAACAATTATTGTTCAGCCATTTAAAAGCATACACATGCATACTGGTATAAAATAAGATTCCATAAGAATATGCACATCGATATTATGTGTATTTTAATCAATCTAAAAGTATACTATGTAAACATAAAACATAACAAAAGAATGCATAACCACAAAAAAGATCAACCAACCTTTTCAATAATATGCTATAATTACTTCAATGTGCCCAAAACTCATCCAAAACCTTTAAAGGACAATATTTGATACTAGATGAAACAACCCAAAAAAATTGGAATTACCTTTCACAGTAGACAATGGAAGGATGTTCAGTCACTGTTATATAACTATAATACAACATAATAAATCTAATCAATTAATACATAAAGTACTAATGACCAATAACTTGATTAGTTTACCTTATATGCTTACTTAGGGATAAATTCCACTAGTAAATACCATAGAGAGGTGTGTTTCCCTTAGAATGATGTGTTTTTTAGGGTGATATTATTATATGGATCCATACTGATAACATTTTAACTTCACAAATACAATTGTATTCTCTATTCAACCACCTATAAACCATTATCCCTAACTAAGTGTTTGAATACCCATGAGGTCATGGTTTGATGGTTCAAGAGACTAAATAGTTTGTTCATCAATAGGATTCCTATAAAACTATACTTAGCATCCCTATTGTTCCATTAGATAATGATAAGGACATTAATAATTAAATTAAGCATATCAAATAATTACTTGTTAGCCATTTACTTTATATGCAAATAAGATAAAAGAAGAGTGTAATAGTTAAGCATAGAGCTTTGAAATGACCAAATAGAATAATTTTTCCCACTAGATTATTTAGTCAATTATTACCACATTGTGAGGTTATCCAGTGGATAATTACAACCCACCTATAAATCCAACATCATAAAAGATATTAAGTTACCATAAACTTTTGGGATTCACACAGGCAAGGGCTAGTCCTTATGCTACCCCCATTGGATCACTATACTATAGTGATCCAAAGTTTTTTATGGATCATTTCACATCATTCCCTTTCTTGATTAAGGTCATACAAAATATATAATTCTATTATAAGATGATTATTCCTCATTAACATTAGATGAGTCATAATGCATTCCGATCAAGGTGGATCACATCACACAAGAAAAAATCCTATAGAATAGCATAAAAATAGCATTAGAAAACCAAATTAATTTTCATGATATAGTTATAACATATTGTAAGTGATCCATATTAGTCTTACACCTATATGTTACTCGTCATTTAACTATAATATGATGTTATTTTATAAAACATAGGCATTCATTCCATTTAATTAATATGACTATGCCGACATAGGATTTTATTACTTAGTAATCTCATCCATTAACTCATGTTTACATTAAATAAAGTTGTGATTTAATAACTCATTACCAAGGTGGATTATTAAACCACCAATCATAGTGTCAACATTACTATTTCAGCTGACATTTAAGCCTCATCCCATATTTCAGGATTATTTACCATTCACAATGATTATTCAATATTTTAATAATCATAATATAAATCATACCGAGAAATTCAATGCTATATATAATCTTATAATTTTTAATCACATTTATTCACTTTTAACACAACCACCATTTGACTCAGGAATGCATTACGAGCTCATACAAATAATTTATGTGATGTTATTAGTTGGGATTATATAAATGAATCCTCAACTTTAAATCCTTGAATCACATTGATTTTACTAAAGTAATTTTAATTTAGGAACCCAACTCAGTTTTAAGGAACATAAATAATGTAAATAATAACAATCTAATTGACATTTTATTATATAAGATCTGAATTATGAATAATTGAAATAATAGACATTCTAGATCTTACCAATAGTCTATATCACTACATTATCCTATTGGTACAAACTAAAATTCATAATATAGACCATGTTAAAGAATATCATTAAAATATTATCTATTTTATTTCTTAATAAATTTAAATATGCTCATTTAAAGTGAAACCACAACCATTAGAATAACCACCACTATAATAAAAAAAGATTGCTTGTTATCATCAAGGAAACTCTTTGTATAATATAATTTTATACTATTGTTTTAACCAAGTTATAACCATACTATTGGTCATGTTTCCAAATAAAAATTCCTTCCATTAGAAATATCATCAGATCAAAATGACCCAATAATAAATCTTAACATAGTGAAGGGAGAAAATGTTTATTATCCATTCACATCCCCTCACCCAAGGATATAGTTGTTTAGTATATAACTTCTGACATGCTTCTCAATTCAAGTTAGAATAAGGGTGATATAGCATATATTTAGGCTCTTGAATCATAAACCAAAAGCATTGATTCATATATATATAATAATCTACAACAAGTTTAATAACACCAAGTAATAGCTTAGATCAACACAACTAAATACTACATACCAGCCACATATAAAACATGGCATCCACAAAATTGATGAATTTGTGTCAAAATGTATTCATCTTCAAATTTAATAATTCATAGATAATGTTATTAAAAATTTACTTTTTGTATACTACAACTAGTATATTCTTTAATCATAAATATCTAAGAAATAAGATTGACTAATAACTAGTGCTAATCAAGTTGAGCATCAAAAGATTATTATTGAAGCTAATGGGAGCATAAACAAAGAATGAGAATATATGAATAAAATTAATTCATATACATCATTCTCACTATAACATATAAATATTAGAGTGTATAACATTAACTAAAGGCTTTAGATATAACTTCTAGATCTAATAGAACATTATACCACTTTATGCATAATTCATAATCATAATATATCACTCTGTTATCTTTCTAAGTATACATTACAATGTAATTATCAAATCATAACACACTAGAATCATAGTTACAATTGTTGTCTCAATATAATAAATGAAATCCATCATATATACATATCAAAAATATAAATTAAACTAGTTAGATATACAAGAACCATGCTACCATATTCATTAATCCCACCAATAACAACACTATATACAATATTACTCTTTTCCAACATATTAAATACTACAAGATACTTATCATAATAATATGGAAATAGTACATAAAATGAACAACCAAATAAAATCCAACACATCAACCAAGAATCATACTAAAATGGAAGAGGATGAACATGGTAAAGAGAAAACCCCTCAAAACTAATTATATGTGTCTAACCATTTGTGGCCCTTACCACCCCAACCATCAGTTAGGTGAAGGGTTTCGATAACAAGGTACTCAAGTGAGGTAATAGGTATACAAAATATAATGATCCACTAAAATAACTTATAAAAATGGTCAGAAAAATGTTGGTGAACAAATAGAAAACATAAGAACCATATCACTCTACAATCCAATCATCCTAATAAATACCCAAGGAATACCATGAATCTTTATAGGAGATTATTTACTTAGTAAATCAAGATCTATTATATCCATTTATTGAGATTGAAATATCTATCTAAGTCTATTTGTTAACCTAAGAGGCTTCCCTATGTGTACAATGATTAGAAACAGTAGATTGAATCTATAATAGCCAAATTGACTCATTTGATTCAAAGAATAAGGATTTAAAAATCACTCATTAATAAAAGAAAACTTGGTTAATCTTATAAATTCCCAAGTATAACCAACCATTTAATCCTTTCAACATTTACATTTAAACACAATCCAAATTCATTATAAAAATACAACCTAATCAATCAAAGAGGGATAAACTATGTTTTAGTCCATAAATGATAACTATAGCCCATATTGTAGGGGAAAATGGGTAAAACTGTTATTCAAGTAAATAAGATTGAATGAATCCATTTGGGTCAATCCCATTCAAAGGCACATAAAATTTACCAAGATAAATTAGGCATAATTTTTATTAGTTGTGTTACCTAGATCATAATAGGACTTACTCATAGCTAAACAACATTCTAAATAAGTTTCGTCACATGTCATGACAAGAGAGAGTAAAAACTAGATTATACACATGAAGGTTTTAATGGTTAAATCAATGGATGTTTAGTATACAAGGCTCACCCAACAAAGTTTCTTCTTATAACAATATAGGTCAAAAGTTTTAGAATCAACTCCCTTAATAGGTTGGGGGATAATTGAAACCTAGATTGGTACCCAATCACGTACTTCGAGAAAGTTTCACCTTGGTATTTGATGTAAAAACCATGAACTCAGACCTTATTAGGGTATATATACCAATTTTACAAATACAATTACAATAGGGTTTAATAAATCCTTAAATCAATATCAAATATTTAATAAAATAAATTTCAAGTTCACTCAAACACTTTAAAATACTTCAAATTATGTAATGATAAAATCCCCATAATAAATATTTAGGATTAAAACTCCCCCACAACACATAATAGAATATATAGTTCCCATGATTTAAAACTCTCTTCTATTTTGTCAAAATGTAGGTGTATATCTAAAGCCCAATTAACTCATGCACCCAACAAGGAAGAAATTGATTTTTAAACCGATTGAGGGCCATTAGAGATTTGTAAATATGTTGCATGACATTCCCATTAATATATATCAATTATATTTCATATTATTGGATAAAATAATATAATAAAACTAAATTCTCACTTTAAAATATAACTAAAAATCATACCTAAAAAGCTCAAGATTCCATGGATAAAATAATGGCTTCCCTCTACTTCTCCCTTGCTATATTCCTTCCATAGTAGGATCCTCTTCTTCTTGGCTCAGCTTGGCCCCGATCGACTACCTATTCTAAATTTTATTCTTCCATTTCCTATGCCTAGCATAGGTTTTTCACCTAATAGATAAAAATTCTAAGGAAAGGTGAAGTGAAGTCTTAGGGACACAAATCAAAGAAAATATCTTTTCTCACAATCCAAAGGATTAAAAAATTAAAAAATCCTTAACATACCAAAGTTAGTCCATAAAAAGGTAATAAACAATGAAATTATTAAAATATAATAACTATTTAAGTCGTTCAATCTATAAATAATAGTAAATAGAAAAAAATATTAAATTAATAATGATTAACAAAAATCTACAATAACAATAATAATGAGAAAAATAATTAATGTAATAATAATAATAATAATAATAATAATAATAATAATAATAATAATAATAATAATAATAATAATAATAATAATAAAAATGAATAAAAATCATAATATCGATCAAAGCTATTGGTAAGCCAATTTACAATGAAGGGGGTTACCAAACACATTTACCAAGGTTAAGATACCCAATTGTTTTAGTCAAAACTATTGCTTCATGAGTTAATTAGATA
>JARHVA010008091.1:520000-557274 GCA_037957365.1 Torreya grandis
GCTATTTTACTTGACTAAAAATGGACTGCCATGTAAATGGATGTTAGCTCTAGTAGAAGGTAATATTGCTATGAGTTATATTTCTTTTATACTTACTAATATGTTTTGTTTAGATTGAAGTTCTTATAATTATAAAACATGTGTATTACGTTTATTATAATTGACCTTTTTTATTAGTGTATGGATTTCCATGGATATTTCAAATAGATGGTTATTATGTAGATTTTTTGTACTAATTTGTTATTGTATTCATTTATATTATGATTAGTTTAACCATATATTTCTATGATCAGATATAGATTGTAACCTTAAATATAGGTTATAAATGATTTCCCATGGGGGGTATGACATGGAGTTAAACATGTGGTTCCTTCTTCTTAGGTGGACTAGTATTTATGTATCATTCCAACTTTGTTATCCATATTTTACATCAACTACCATGATTTTTATATCTTAAATATTATATATAAAGGGTTAAATCGTTCTCATTTTTCAATAATACTAATTTATTTTAACTAAAACCAATATTTATTATCTTACTTTTATTCATATGTGGTGATGAGTTAAAATTATTTTTGTAAATATATGTTTTTTATTATTAATTTATTATTATTGGTTTGATTATATGATTTATATAATATATATTATGGACATAAATTCTAAAAATTTATGAATCTTATTTAATATTAGTGCCATGCAAATAATGGTAGAAAACTAGATATATCACATATTGTGCATCTGATCATAATTATTTACAATATAATGAATACTATGAATGAGATAGGGTTAATGTAAATATAGGAACAAGGTGTGAATGTGTGATTTTATCTAATATTTTTAATTTTATTTTCAAATGCAAATTTTTATAGGTGATTGAGTGTGTATGTGATAAACATTATTAAGGTAGTAAATGGAAGGACACTACATTACCATTAACCCAAGCACACAACTAATAATAGCTTGGTGTTAGGACATTGTTAACATGTGTTTAAAATTGAATATGTGTGCTTAATCCAAGTTGTGTTTTGTTTCTATCCTTGGAACACCTTCTTAACCTTAGGAATTATGTGTGTGAACACCTAGACAGATATATTGTATAATAATTTACCTATAGTCATACAAAACTTAAGGGAACCCCATCCCATGACAATTTTAGGATTTATAAAATATCCAAAAATAAAATATTTAAAAACTTGTTTTTATACATACATTGGACAAAAATGAGGTATAATAGATAGTTGAAGCTAGGGAGAATTAAAAAAAACTTCAAAATCAAGACTTTCCTTTCTCTATGAAAGTCTTAGGTAGAGGATAATATATGACATAATTTATAGGTACTTCTCCCTATTATATAAGTTATGAAATAAAACAACCATACCATTGTCATAAGAAAAAACCATGAAAATATAGTATCATTTTAGATGGCAAGAGAATTTTGAGTGAGAATGAGGGAAAATATTTCTTAGAACCTAGGGAATGATAGAAAAAAATGGAAAATTAAAATTGGAGGAGTTGGAGTAAGTGATTAGATTTATAAAATTAATGAATATTTTATTGGAAATTTCACCAGCATAGACCCTTTCAAGTTTTTTCTTTTTACCTCAAGTTTTATCGCATAAAAAATACCTAAAATGGAATTTTAATATGTATTCCATATCTTACTATTGTCATATACATCTATAAAATTATATGCAAACCTTCACATGAAAATCCACATGCTACATACATTACATATATTCTTTCACACTCTAAACATTTTACTAATCCATATATGACTATAATTAAAATCATTGCATAAAAGTAAAATACAAAATGTGAAGTTGTTTAACCTATAATGATTATTAGTGAGCATTATTATTATTATTATTATTATTATTATTATTATTATTATTATTATTATTATTATTATTATTATTATTATTATTATTTTTCCCTATTTGAAAGGAATATAAAAATGAAATTCAATGAAACACAAACATAAAATATAGACTAATATGACAAAATACATACCTTGAATAAAGTCAATATGATAAAAATCCAGCAAGAGTGAAGCCATGTTTCCTCATCACCACTATGTTTTGTAGTTTATAATCTTTTAAAACTCTTTGGATTGAAAGGAAAATAACCTCATACACTTGTGATGGCCTTTATAATAGTCAGTGGAAGAATTTTATCTTGAGGAAGGAATAATATTAAACTCAATTTTATCATTTATGTAGTAATGACTACTAGACGTAGATTGTATATCTAGTCCTCCTCTTTGGATTGATATATTGATGTGATTATTATATGATAATCTAACAGTTTTTCACTATGATCTCTAATGAATATTAAAATCATTTAGTTACACCTAATTAAAAATGATGAAATAGGAACAAAGACTCAAAATTGTAAATATAATGTGAATATAATTTACATACAAATAAATACACTTATTAATTTTTAGATATTTCTAATCTCTCCTTAGATATCTCTATTATAGTCTAGATTTCCATGACCTATATTTATGTTATTATATCCGTATAATAAAACAATAAACTTAAATTAACTTCCAAACATTAAAAAATATTCTTATCGATATCTTGATGTCACCAATTGAAAGGTTAATAATCTCATCTCCAAAGGTAACTAGTATGCAAAGACAACTTGGTGGTGCTTAAAATTGCACCATATACTTATGTAGCTCTCTAAGGATAGAATTCAAATGGACATCCATGTGGATGATAGTAAATGGACACAATATACATTTTTTCATAGTTGGGCATCAAATCCCATAAAAAGTCATGTGTCCACATGGAAATGTAATTTGAAACTCAGCCACACTGCATAAGCTAGCCATGTTGTAAAATTGAAAACCAATATTTCCTATGATTTACAATTAATGAGACCATGTGGCACAAATAATAATGGAATAAAATAATGTTAAGTTTGAAAATACATTGTATATAGTGGATATTGGTCCTTTGACTATAATGTTGGCCAAGGGTAAATTATGTTTAAGGCATTAGAATTCTACCAAAGGTTTGGAGGTCCAAATGCAATATACATTTGGAGTGGTGAAATATTGAGAGAACTATGGTCATTGACTATAGGTTTGACCTACATCCTTAATTTTAAAATGGTATGCTATGTTTCATGGTAAAATTACTTACCAAAAACAAATATCAAAATGACAATTTGATAATTGTGCTCCCATCCCTAAAATTCATGGAGGCAAAGAAGAGAATGTAGAAACAAGTATGATAGAAATCCAACTAATGAATGTAGATTTGACCTATCTCCAAATTGTAAATCATTTTTCCATCTTTGGATCCCATAAGACAAGGGCATAATGGTCAACAAAATTAGGAACCTAATACATAATTTGTAATAATGCAATATTATAATCTACAACTGATTCTCCTAGTTTTCTTAGCCATAAGAGAATAGAATGGGTGGGAAAATAAATATAAGAAAGCATATTAGTGAACCAAATATTGCATGGGAACAATGCCCAATGGAAATGATTCTTCTAGTAAATCAAGGAAAAGTGTATCCATTTATGTTGGTAGTACTGTTCCCTCTAGGTATCTTTATTTTATTACTCAAATTAGATAACTACTAATGATAGGTAATTGGAAAAATTTTCATAACATTACGAAAGTTTTATCATAATTTTATAAGATGCAAATATAATCTAGTCTTACAATTGTATCTTTCTATCACAAAATTGAAGTCCAAAATTTTTGCTTTTACAGAAGATGTTGAACATTAATCCATGGATGCAAAGAATCAAGCTCCACCACACACCACATCTAAAATAATTTTAATTACATGAGTTCATAACTAGTTCTAAAAATAACTCTCATCAACATTGCAAAAAGTAACTATGGTGATGCTTTCTATAGGTATAAGATGCCTAAAATGGTCACAATAAATTGAGGGACAAGGAAAGGGCATTAAGACAAATGTTATAAACATGTTAGATGTGTCAAAATAACATGTTAGGCCTCCGTCTTATAAAATAAAATATTTTAGATATGAATTTATTGCATACTCAAATTTTGATTAAAAAAATAGAAATTCCATTGTTAATGGTGCTCATGATATAAAAAAAAACTAGGTACACTTTTAGACAATTTTATTAAAAAGTACATGCAGTGATATGGATGTGTCAATCTAGAGATAGATGTCTTTGTTTCAAAACCTTAGATGATCATATTAAATTGTATAGCTTTAAGACACATTTTAGCTATTGATATGATGGATAAATTGACCATATCTTTTCAGAACAATCCGCTAGAAAAGGAGGGAAAAGACAAGTATTCCTTGAGAAGAGAAGAAAATGAACATTTAAAAACTGATGAAGAGATAAAAGGGGTCAAAATATTTAGATTGAAAAAAGTAGAAGAAAAATGGGAAAGTGAGGTTATCACATTACTTGGTTTTATGTGGAATTATATTTCATCGGTTATGAAGATGGATGTAATAATGGTTAATTACCTTTGCCACTGATGTCCACACATTATTTGGAAAGGGTTCTCATTTAGATGACCCCTTTTACAATGTTGGTCATTTTTAGATGGTTCTTGTGATAATCAAAAACTTCTATTTTTGTTCCATTATAATTGGAATTTTAGTAGAAATAGTTGTGATGTATCCAATTCAACATAAGAAATATCTAGATGGGATCAACAATAATTTGGTTCCCTTGATTGGTGGTATTCCTATTTCCATGCCTACCATGCTCTCTATCATAATGGATATTATCTCTCATAGCCTATCTCTATAGGGTGAATTACATAGAGAACAACTGGATATTGAATCAAGTAATGGCCATAGGGAAAGAGATTGGATTATTGTAAAATATTCTACAAGGTGATTTATTGTAGTAGGAATGGAGTTGGGTGAAAAGTGGGAAAATCCAAAAATTAGGTTTTTTTGAAAATTGTATAAGAGACCCCCAAAATCCTTGGGAAAATTGTGTGGGTGAAAAAACTTGTAGAATTTAAGTCTCCAAAATGCAAGTGCAAATTATGGCCAACTCTCCCAATCCCACTAGTCAAAGTAGGTGGGAAAATGTCAAATTAAGAAGACTTTTAAGGAGATTTGATGAGAGAATGTAATTTTTCAATTTTACACTTGTGGAAATTTTAAATTGCACTTGAATATCCCAGATCTCCTAGTTGACATTGGTCAACATGAGCTTATAGTGTAAATGGGAACTGTCGAGGCCATTTATAATCTTACAATTTTGTAAATTATAAATTGTAGTTGGTGTTATTATTTTCCTAAGGAATCCTTTCAGGAAAATGAGAACTTAAAGTGTAATTTACAACTTTGTAGTTTTGTGAATTGTAAATCATAGTTAGAGTTCTTATTTCTCAAAAAAGAAGAATTTTAGCTAAACATAAACTCTAACTACAATTTTAATTTTTTATGTTTTGCAAATTGTAAATTTTAGATAGAGTTCCCACTTCCCTAAAGGAAGCCTTTCAGGGAAATGGGAACTCCAATGTAATTTGCATTTTTTACAAATTTCTGATTTGTAAATTGTAGCTAAAGTTCCCATTTCCCTAAGGAAACTTTCTAGGAGAATTACAACTATGAATTGAAATTTTATAATTTTCAGTTCTAAAATTTACAAATTACAAACCTGTCGATGAGTTGTAGATTTCCCCAATACAAAGGAATTGAAAAATTGCAAATAGGACCAGAGTTTCCTTAAAAGGTCAAAAAGTGAAAAGTAATGAGTTTATGCATTAAAAAATATGAATTTAACCCTAAAATAAAATATTGAAAAATCTAATGTGAAAAATACATAGTGTGAAAAGGCAAGTTGGAGCCAAAAAGAAAAAAGGTAAAATTAACCTATCTTTTGCATTTTAATTTACTTTTCTTGTTCAAACACTCCATGGGAGAAATATTTTAGGTTTGAAAATTCAAGGTGGGCCATTTCAAAGAATATTTCTTAGGAAACCATGCATTTAGGGTGTTAAAAATCCATCATTGCAAGAGTTTGATTATTATTTGGCATGCATATCATTAAGGAAAGCTATCAAGAAGACTCCAACTATGAAAATGAGTGGTCAAAGGTTGACTCCAAGAACTTACACAATAATATGAAAGAGTTTTTTTGCTCTTCAAGGTGAATATTGTCCTTATGGATCATGTAAAATGCATTTCCATCCAAGGAGAGAAAAGGGTTGTTGAAAATATTCATCATTTCATGAAGAGGTGGTTAGAACAATAATTTTTCTTACAAATGGATTAAGATTCTAGGCATGGCAAGGAATAGTTTCTAGCTAGGAGCATCTTCAAAACATGAAGGGCTGTTTTACAAATTTTCAATATTGTAAATTGTAATCCACATTCTTACATTTGTAAAGTTGAAAATATGTATAAATAGAGGGTTTTTCCCTTATTCTAATGTGGTTTTTATTTGTATTTGGTTTTTTCTCCAAGTATAGGCTCTTCAAAATTTTGGGATCCATTGTTGTATGCATTTTATCTCTCTTTGTAAGGTGGTTATGGTTTTATAGCCATTATAAATCTCTAAGATAATGTTTATATGTCCCTCATAACCAAAATTGAGAAAACTCAACATGCTTATCCCCATCGAATCATTTTAAAAAATTGGTGTATGTAAGATTTTATTTCAATTTAATGAGAATACTTTTAATTTCTTACTATTTCTTATTAATTAAGTTCATTTATGTGTTTTACAAATGTTTTTTATTGGATATCTCATTAAATTCTCATTATTATTTGTCATTTTGGTTTAGATCTAAGTTATAAATCCCTTTTTGCAATAGCAATTTGGAAATATGTTGTTGAATACTTCTTGAGGGCACCCTGGGTTTATGAATTTCATAGGGAAAAGTATTTTAAAATTATAAGCGTAGTGTATGTTCTAGGGTTTTAGGAATAATTTGGGGTATTTACATTGTATAATCAGTAACACATGCATATCCCTCCTAATAGTTCCCCTTAGCTTGTTTTGATGGTTTTATACATATTTGTAATAAGTAATGTCATGAATGTTGAAATAAACCATATCATTTTAAAACAAACAACACACTACCTTTTTTACAACTATCTAACTTGTCCTACCTATCCCACCCCACAAATAATACCCATTATTTCATATGTTAAGTGTTATTTGCTAACAACTACATAAATATTACATATACAAAATGTGTCTGCCTTTTGTGCTTTAATGACTAATATTAAAGTCTTCCATTCAACCTACATTATTGACAATTATTTAGAATGAAATTTTAAATCATGTACCCATATATATTAATTAACTTTATTTTAACTTAGTGCATTTGTGCATTCTATGTGACAATCCTTCCCAGGGAGAGTGTGTAACATTAGTTATGCCCTGGTCAGACCTGTATTTGTGGGATATAAATCCCCATGTAGAATGAATTAAATAGTCATTATATGTGAGAAAGATAACCCTTGGGTCCTCTAATGTTAGTTTAGGTATAGATAGAAGTAGCATGGTGAAGACCATACAATCTGTCAATGTCTCATAGTCAATTTTTGCATTTGGTCCATTATCAACACCAAATCCTTTCCCAATTATAATGACATATCAACAAGTTTTTCATATTTATTTTTCATTTTCTTATAGTTTCACATTCAAGAAAAATAGGTGTACAAATAGGAACCAACACTTCATTGACACCAATATTGAGGATCAAACTTAGGTCACATGTGTTGCTGGGGACTCTTGCATAGAGTTGATTGTAAATATAGGTTTGAAAATTTTCTTTGCCTATACTTATTCCAAGTATTCTCAAATACATTTTTAGATAAAGTTTATTCATATTTTCTCATAAGTTTGAAATCTAATGTTATTTGAGTGTACTTCATTATCTTGGTTGTCAACAAGTTTAACAATTCATTGGGGATGTGATAGGAATTGAAATATTTGATCAAATTGACATATGCTAAATTTATTTAAAAGAGATATGAATTTATCACGTTTTGAAGAATTTTCCCTGTTTTTAATATGAATATAAAAATTTCACTATCCTTGCTTTTATACATCATCACTAATTTTAGCAAGATATGGTTTTACTATGTATCATTACAAGTTTATAAATGGTTATATTATAAAAGATTACTTCTAGTGGAAACTCCAAAACATCATCCAATTTCAAAGAAAGATCATTTCATACTTACAATGTCTTCATATTTGATATTTATTTTACTTACAAAGATAAAAGGATTGAGGTCGTCTTGTAAAGGTGACTCTTCGAAACAACTTGGCTCACCCCTATGTGTTCATCAAGGAAGAGGGAGGTACATATATAATAAAGAATATTTGGGTTGTAAAAATTATATTAATCCAAGACTTTTATTTGTTGAACATTGTCATATTTTTTTCTAATTATTCTAGATCATACATCCCCATTAACGATGCATCTCCTTCCCAATTAGATGTATCCCCTCTTAGGTTTTATCCACTAAGTCCACCTCATTCACCCCCTCACAACCATTTACCATTTTTTTTTAACCTCCCATTAATGCAACAATGAGGGATAAGGATTAAGATGAGAATGAGAATCATGCATTTTACATTCCCATATTTAGGACTATTAATTTTGATGAAATGGAAGGCTATCCCAATGAATTCCTAAATGAAGAAAGGAACTGCCTTCCAAAGTTTCAAGGCAATAATATAGTGAGTGGTGATCAGTAATAGAGGAATTTAAAAATTGTCATTGAGGATTATGAGTTTGAGCATAAGGGTGTGTGCTTTAATTTATTTGTGCACATGTTGGAGGAAAATACACAAGAGTGGTTTAATTTGCTTCCCCATGGATGAATTGATTCATGAGAAGAGATGAAGAATGTGTTCAAAATTTATTATGATCATATAATTAATCTTAGAATTCTTTTGGATGAGTTTGAAAAAATCAAAAATAACCCTAATGAGTGTGTACATGAATTCAATATATGGTGCAATAACACCATGATGCAGCTATGCAAGAACATAAGGTTTAGTGATACAACATGCTTGATTAAATATTATGATGCTTTTGAAAAAAAGATTGCATAATAGTTAAGGGATAAACCTCCCATGAACCTTTAGTGGGAATTAATTATGGCCATCCAAATTGAGATTAATATAAAGGATATAGGAGAGCCTTTGAACAAGCCAACTGATGTAAAATTGGTCATTCTTTAAAAAATGTAATCTTTTAAGACAACCAACCTTTAGGAGATTTTTAAGAATTTGGAATCTGATATCAAATAAATTTCATATAAGTTTATATAGCTAAGAAGGAGATGCCTCATGGGTTTACAAGTTAAGAGAGAGTTATGAATCCAAATCAAGCACAAGGAAGGCCTACTTTCCACAAATGAGTTAGTGATAAATGGAAGAGACTAGCATGTGATGATAACAAGCAAAATAGATGGGTTCAAAAAGAAGTTTATCATACATTAAATGCCAAATTAAATCTTATGAGTTATGATTTATACATTTATTGGTGCGATAAGCGCTTCCTTCCCCATCCCCCATGTGATAATACTAAACCAAGTGATGAAGATGTAGATGATCCTGAGTCTGTGTATAATGATGATGAAATTTATATGGTTAATTGTCAAGTCTCCCAAATAAAGTTATCTACCTCCATAGAATTGATGATTTCCACTATTGTTGGTAATTTTTAGAGAATAGTCAAGAAGGTATGTGTCCTAACATCTAAATTTGCTTGTGATGTTAATAATACATAAGTATATGAGTTACCCAATCATTATGTAATCGAATATCTAAAGTGTGTTCTAAACTAAGTATTTTACATGGATGTGGAATGTGGTAATTTCATTTAGAATGTGGATGTTATTGAAAAACAAGTTGTTATTGATGTTGGGTTTAAAAATAAAGGTGTTATTTCGAAGATGTCATTTGATGTAGTCAAGATTGCCCTTTATGCCCCTGAGGATGAATATCTTTAGTTTTCTTTGAAGTAGTACTTTGAGTACATGAATGACATTGCTAATAATGAATCAATATTGCTTGGTACTCACCTAATTGTAGTAGAGAAACAAGTTTATTTAAAATTATTGAATAAGTACCAAAATATTTTGGTAATGTCTTATCCAGATTTGCGATCATAAGGAAGTATTTGTTTCCACATGTCATTCTATTAAAATGTAACAACAGAGTCTCTAGGCATGCACAAATATTGGTTTACTTCATCTTGGCCACCAAGCTGCTAGAAAAGTTCAAGAAATTAAGGAATTAAAAGATTTTAGTTCCACTAACTAATGTCAAACATCTAAAATAATTCCTTGACTCAGCACATGACTATGTACATAATTGTATAATTTATAGTCTTGATTCTTTGTTTTTTTATTTCTCCTCTACTTGGGCCTTGTTTTTATAATTTCTTTAAATTTTTTTGTCATGTATTAATTTTTAGATCCTTCTGATCTAATTTTTCCACTCCATCTTATTTTGTTGAGTCTTCATGGGTATTTTCTATGAGATTTTCATCTTTTGACTTTGTGGCCCAATGGATTGGCACTTGGTCTTCTTTTCTAGGGTTCTTTGTGTAGGCATCCAATTTTTAACACTATTTGTGTTAAAATTATGAATCTTACTCAACTTGCATTCAAGTCTGCATTTTTTGTCAAAATCCATAAAACACTGTAAATGGTTTGAACTTGTCATTTACAAGTGCCAATTTAGGTAAAAGTATCCCTAAATGGGGTAATTCATTTTATCATCTAGCTAACTTTGATAAGATCATTACGAGTCAAAATGACAATTTTTCACATGGGTGCTCTGGATTGTACTTCTATGTCAAATCTCTTGCATGAGAAATGTGCCCTTCTTATTTGGTGTTGAAATAATCCTAAATGGGATGGTAGATCCAATTCATCTAACACCAACTTACAATTCTAATCTAGTGAAATTTTGAGCCAATAATAAGACATTTTGACCATTTTGATTAATTGAGGGTCGATTTCCAAATAAATTGCACAAATGTTGATTAACCTTATTTAAGGCTAATTGATCCAAATCAATAGCTAAAGTTGCTTTTATATGAGATTTTTTGAATATCTACTTCTGGAAATTGATTTTTATTAATTGTATCACTTAGATAAATCATTTCTTAAGAAGACATCCCTAGGACATAAATGCATAAAATATTAATATTATGGGTCTCCCATGCCTCATTAATACTCTTCATGCCTCTTGAATCTCCCTCTATCATAAATATTGATGAGGGATATTTATGGATTTTATTAGATAATTGAATTAATCCTTACACACACATCTCAATCTTAAGATGAACGGTTCATGTTGATTCTAAGCAATCTCAAAAATATATATATAGAGACACCATGAACATAATTTTTAAGCTTGATTTGTGAAAAGTTATAATGCTAAATTTTCTCCACAATCCTTTTAATTTGACCATTTATTTTATTTTTAATCTCCATTGATAAGATACTTTAGTCATTCCAAATAATGAGCCTAGGTTTTACAAGGAGTTCTTGAGACATTGGAGGAGTTGTCCACCATTGTTGTTGAATACAAGAACCCTTGATCAATGGAGAACATGATTTTAATCCACATTAGTATGATGAATCTACTTGGGAAGGTAATATGGCTTTATTTTCTTTCAACTGTTTCTTATTATTACTTGAAATTCTTTAATGAATAGATACGGTTAATTCAATTTACTCTTATACATTGTTTCTTTGATTTATTATACTAATGTTTCACTAAAAATGTTATGTAATCCTCTCAAAACTTTCCACACCTATATAGGGTGTACATCCCCAAGTGAGATCCAATGTTAGTTCTTGAATTTATACCATATACTTATGCAATTTTTTAGGACAAAATACAAGGGGACATCCATGTGGATGAAAGTAATTGGATACAACATACATTTTCTCACAGATCAACATCAAAGCTTTTATATGTTTATGTGCCAACATGGAAACACAATTTGAAATTAAACCATGATGCATAATCTAGCCACATTGGAAAATAAAAAAACATTATTTCATATGATTAATAACAAATAAGGAGACCATATCGCAAAAATAACAATGGAATTAAATAATTTTAAGTTCAAAAATGTGTGGTACATGGTAGAGATTGGTCCTTTGACATAAATGTTGACTAAGGTGAAAATTTTCTTTGAGGCATTGGAGTTTCATCAAAGGTTTGGGGAGATAAATGTAATTTGTATTTGGATTGGTGAAATCTCAGCAAAATTTTGGGCATTGACAATAGGTTTGATCTGCATCCTCAATTGTAAAATGGTTTACCAAATTATATAAGAAAATCACTTTCCAAGAAAATAAAAATGACAAGGTGAGAATTATAATCCCATCCCTAAAACCTTTGGAGATAAAGAAGAGACTTTAGAGAAAATCATGGCATAACTCTGACCATTGATTTCAAATTTGACCTATCTCTAAATTATTAAAAAAATCCATTTATAGATCTTGCGTCACAAGGGCATAATAGATGGTGGAAACATGAACCTAAAATTTAATTTATAATAGTGTAATATTACAATGTATAGATGAGTCTATATATTTTGGTAGACATTATAATGAAATAGGTTGGAAAATCAATATAAGGAAGGCTACAAATGATATAACTATTGCGTGGGAACAACACCCAATGGAAATGATTAATCTAGTAAATTAAAGAAAAGTGGATCCATTTTTTTAGTAGTACTAACCCCTCCATGAAAATTCATTTCATTGTTCCCATGAAAGAATAACTAATAGTAGTTAATTAAAAAAATCACAAAGTTAATAAGGTTTCAGCTTCATTTTATGAGATATAGATATGAGATAATCTTAGGATTGTCGCTTTTCATCACCAAATTGAAGAAGTCCAAAAAATCTAGGTTTTAAAAGGAGTATGTTGAATATGTATCTATGGATGCAAAATAATGAAGATCCACCATGCACCACATATACAATAATTTGAGCTACAAAATCTCATAACCAATCATAAAAAAAAACTCTCCTTAACAATGGGGAAAGTAACCATGACAATGCTTTCTACATGTATATGATGGCTAAAATGATCACAAAAAATTAAAGGCTAAGGAAAGGGCATCATAAAAATTGTTTTAAACATGGTAGATGTGGACAAAGAACTAGGTAGGCCTCCTTATAAAACAACATATTTTGGATATGAATTGGGTGCTCAATCAAAGTTTGATAAAAAAAACTAGAACTTTCCTTTTTAATGGTGTTCATGATACCATGAAACTAGCTAAACATCTAGAGAATTATATAAAAATGTACATGTACTGCTATGGATGTGGTAATCTAGAGATATAGATCCTTATCTCAAAAACCCAAATGATCACTTTGAAGTGTGCAACTTGTAGATATTTTTTAGTTGTTGATATGAACGATAAACTAACCATGTTTATTTCTAAGAATCCTTTACAAAAGGAGGGAAAATACAAGAAGTCCTTAAGAAGAGAAGGGAAGGAACATTTAAAATCTGATGAAGAAATGAAAAAATAAAGATCTTAGGATTTAACAAATTAGAAGAAAAAAGAGAAAGTGAGGTTCTCATGTTCTTTGGTTTTATTTGGAACCCTATTTCATGGGATGTGTAGATGGTTCCAATAATGATTATTTAACTTTGTCACTATATTCCACACATTATTTGGTAATGTTGATCATTTAGATGACTCTAATAATTTTTTTTGGAATTTCAGATGGTTCTTATGGCTATTGGAAACTTTTGTATTTGTTCCATTGCAAATGGAATTTTAGTGGAGATAGTTATGACATATCCCATTCAACATAAGAAATATAGGGACGGGATCAATAATCTTATTATTCTCTTGATTGGTGGTATTCTTATTTCCATGCCTATCATGCTCTCTATGATAATGGCTATTAGCACTCACAACCTCTCTCAATAGGGTTGAATTATAAATAAAATGACTAGTAATTGAAGTAAGTAATGGCCATAGGGAAAGATTTTGGCTTCTGGTAAAATATTTAATAGGTTGCTTTATTAGATTAGGAATTGAGTTGGGTGAAAAGTTTAAAAATTCAAAAAAAATTAAGTTCTAAAAATTAAAAATGAGGCCCCCAAATTCATTGGGAAAATTGTGTGGGAGATATAATTTAAAAAATGCAAGTCTCCAAAATGCAAATGCAAATTGTTGTCAACTCTCCCAATCCCATTTATCAAAGTAGGTGGGAATAAAGTCAATTGAAAAGGAGCTTCAAGGAGATTTGATGCTAGAATGTAATTTTTCACTTGTGCAAATTAAGAATTACACTTGAATCTCCCAAACCCCATAGTCAACATGAGCTTATAGTGAAAATGGAAACTTTCAAGTCTATTTGTAACTTTTCAAATATGAAAATTACAAATTGAAGATGGAGTTCCCATTTCCCTAAGGAAGCCTTCTAGGGAAATAAGAACTCCAAGTGTAATTTATAATTTTAGAGTTTTACAAATTGGAAATTGTAGCTAGAGTTCCTAGTTTACTAAATGAATATTTTTAGGAAAATGGGAACTCCAATTGCAATTTGTATTTTTATAAATTTGAAAATTGGAAGTTGCAGTTTAATTGACCATTTTCCTAAGGTAACTTTCTAGGGCAACTACAACTATGAATTAATGTTCTATAATTTGTAAATTGTAAAATTGCCATTGAGTTCCAAATTACACTAATACAAAGGAATTACAAAATTATGAATGGGAACAAAATTTCCCAAAAGGTGAAAAATTAAAATATAATGCATTTATGCATTAAAAAATGTGGATTTTACCCTAAAAACAAATATTGGAATAACCAAACGTGAAAAATGCAAAGTGTGAAAAGGCAAGTTTTATCCAAAAAGTAAAATTATAGAAATAACCTAACATTTAAATTTTCCTTTTCTTTTCTTGTTCAGAAACTCAATGGGAGAAACATTTCAGGTCTAAAAATTCAAGGCCAACTATTCCAAATAAGATTTCAAAAGTAGCCTATCATTTATGGTTTTCAAAATACATCATTGGAAGAGTCAAGTCATTCTTTGGAATGCATATGAGGAAGGTAAACCATCAATAAGACTCCAATTGTGAAAATTAATGGTCAAAAGGAATCTCTAGGTAGTTACACAAGAGGATAAAATAGTTTTTTGGTCTCCAAGGTGAATATTCACCTTCTAGATCATGCAAAATGTATTTCCAGGAAAGGAGATACAAGGGTTATTGTATGTATTAATCATTTCATGTATAAGAAATCATAAAAATAATTTTTCTTTAAAATATATGAATATTATTGATCTGAGCAAAATTTTAGGTGACAATTTGGGTGATGGTTCTACCCCAATTCGTGGCAGAACATTTAGGAGCCATAACTTTTAGACCATAGCTCCATTTCACTCCCAATTTGAACCATTGGAAAGATAAGAATGTGGATAATGTGTTTAGATGGTATAGAGCTCCACTCAATGGATTTTGATCCCTGAAAGCTCAATGGAAGTGAGCTAATTTCAATTTTAGTAGTGTAGTCTAAAAATATTTCATTTCTAAAAATAGTAATTCCTCAAATTATGTATTATTTTAAATCATGGAAGCCAAACCACTTAATCTCCTTAGATATTGGTGACCTTTCACATCCTCCTCCTACCTTAAAAACATGTATAAATGAATATGTAATGCAAAATGGAAATCATACATCTCTTCTTAGAGATAGGCATATGTTTGGGTTTGCAAATTTAATGAATAAAACATCTCTTCTCAGAGATAACATTATTATTATTATTATTATATTGTTCTTTTTTCTTGAATTATCTTTCAACCAAATATTTTGTTTTGGATCAATTATAGGCATGTCAAGGAAAAGTTTCCAATTGGGAGCATCTGGGTATAATTTGAACCTTTATTTTTCAATTTCTCAATATTTCAAATTACAACCCACATACTTGGATTTTTAAAGTGGTAAAAATGTATAAATAGAGGGATTGTCCTATATTATAAGTTGGTTGTTTTTGGTATTTATTTTTATCTCCAAGTATAGGCTCTTCAAAATTTTAGGATCCATTGTTATGTGTGTTTGATCTCTCTTCATAACGTGGTTCCATATATACAATCATTAATAAGATCTAAGTGCATGTTTATATGTCTTCCCTATATCAAACTCACCATGCTTGTCCTCATGGCATCATTTTCAAACATTACTTTATTTAAGATTTTCTTTCAAGTTAATTAGAATACTTATAGTTTTTTTTACTCTTTCCTATTGTTGAACTAAAATGATGTGTTTTAAAAATGTTGTTGATTGGATATTTAGTTCAATGCTCATTACTGGTTGTCATTTTGGGCTTAGATTTAGTTTATAAATAAATTTTTTCAATAGTGATTGGAAATACATTGTTTAATACCTCTTAAGGGAACCCTAGGTTTATGGATTTGATAGGGAAAAGTATGTTGAAATTATAAGTTTAGTATATGATCTAGGGTTTCATAAATCACTTTTGTATTTTCATTGTATTGGTGTTAATGAATGAAAATCACTCCTGGTAGTTCCCCTTAGATTTTTTAAAGGTTTTCTACATATTTTCAATAAGTGTTGTCATGAATGTTCAAAGAAACCATTTTTAAAAAAAACCACCAGCACACCACCCTTATTAGAACTATATAACTTTTCCTACTTATCCTACCCGATAAATAATACCCATTGTTGTATATGTTATGATATATTTTCTAGCATATGAATACATATTCCTTGTACAAAATGTGTCTATCTTTGGTGCTATAAAGACTAGCATTTGAGTCTTCCATTCAGCCCCTATTTTTGAAAATTCTTTAGAATGAAGGTTACAAGCACATACCCATCTATCTTTAGTAACTTGTGTTTGACTTAGTGCATATGTGAATTTCATGTGATAACCCTTCTTAGGTGGAGTGTGAAAATTTTAATATACCTTGGTCAGACTTGCATTTGTGTGTCAAAAATACCCATTGAGAAATATTCACTGTATGAGAGTAACCCACCCCTTAATTACTTTTACCTGAGTTTAGGTAGACTTAGAAGTAGTAGGTGGATGATCATACCCTCTGTCGGTACCTCCTAGTCATTTTTTATGTTTGGTCTATTCTAGATAAAAGTAACTCTTCTCTAGTTATAAAAACATATTAGTGGTTTTTTCATAATTTTTTGCCATTTTCTCAAGTATTCAAGACCAAGAAAAAGAGGTTTATAACTAAAAACCAAGACATCTAATTTACAAAGGTTAAAAAAATTGCATACAACCTTGGAAACAAGTTTTTTTTATTTTTAACTTGTCTAGTTTTTTGAGAGGAATGAAAATATGTATTTTTAATTAATTTTTAAATAAAAATTATTCCAATTTAGTGTGTACACTAGAAATAAGAATTCTTATGTCTCAACATTTTGTAATTTACTCATATTTGATAGCTGATTATTTGACTAACAAAGTTGGATGATACATTATATGATCACACACAATTTCAATAATTTTTTCCCAAAAAAATCTATAAATACTACTAATTTTTACATTCTATATTTTCAATTGAGATACAAAACTTATAATCCTCTTAGATTGTACCTATTTAAGTTTCCAATATAATTAATTATTAGATAGTTTACTTTTTAGGTTTTAATGCATATTAAAATATCATGTTGTAACATTTTTAGTCCCACAATTTTAGAAAATGAAGTGGTGAGGAATCCTTTCCCCACACCCTATTCGAATTTAGTTTGGAATAACTTGATCTCCCTTCATTAATGATTTTTCCTTAATCTATATCAATATATTTGTCTCACCAATATACACCCATAGGACCAAGGATATGATGTCAAATTTAAAAAATACCTTAGTTTTCCATATGGAAGGTTCAAAGAAATATCATTTTTCAAATTAAAATAAGAGGCATATCCTACTAAAATCATCTTTCCTTACGCTTCATAATGTTACCTTTAGAATATTTTTTGACTCAAGTAAAACCATTCCATCTTATCTCAATGAAACTATGATCAAATACATGTTGAACATGTCTTTCTTTGCACCTTGTAACTCTCTTAATCTTTGTTTATTTTTAACAATGATATTTCAAAGTTAAATGTTTAGGCCTTTTCATGTCCCTTGGATGTTTTCTTCATAAAATACTATGTAAAATATAATCACATCATAGAAGCCCAAAATTTATTTCATAGACACCAAAATTAGTGTAAATTGATCACTCCTTGTTGCCTATGAATCAATAAAATCTCTCCACTCACACTTATTATCCAACTAGTGGGAAAAAATTCAAAATGATTTCCACAATAACCACAAAAATAGAATACAAAAAAAGTACATTTGAATACGTATGTTATAAAAAAATTTAAATAAAAAAGCATAACCTGTTATGACACCAATCTAGTCTCAAAAATAGGTTGATGTTTCACTCTAAGGCTAACCAACATTTATCCTTTCATATTAAGGTGATTCTTTCAAGTTTTGTGTCACTAAAAAACACCTAAAATGTTGTTTAAATATGTATTGAATCTCTTCTGATTGTCATATATAGTTATAAAAGTTTATACAACCCTTCTTATGTAATATTCACATGCTACATGCATTACATGTATTCATTCATACTATTAGCATGTTACTACTCAATATAAAACTCTAATTTACATGATTTCATAGACATTTAATACAAAATGTAAAGTTATAACCTTTATGGATGATTCTTTAGCTGTCATACAATAATTATATTAGCCATGTTATAAGGAATTAAAACATGCAATTAAAGGATAAAAACACATCAAACATAAATATATATAAGTTACTATATATATTGGATAAAAACAAGGTGAGAAAACTCTAGAAAGAGTGAGTCTATGCTTCCTTATCTCCAATATGCTCTATAATTTAGAATATTTTTTGCCTCTTTTACTTACAAGGAAAATAAACATAGAAAATTTTAATGACTTATATAGTATTATATGGAAGGATTTAATCTCAAGGAATGGATACTGCTAAACTCAGATATCTAAGCTATGTATTCATAACCACTAACTTGGCTTAGCTATCTATTCCTACTCCTTAGATGGATATGTTGTTTTGGTTATTCTATAATGTTCTAATCTTTAATCTTATGATTTTTTGTGAGCATTAAAGTTAGTCTCATAAATATAATAAAATTTTTAAAGCAAGAAATGATACTCAAACTTGTAACCAATAATATAAATCTAATTTCCATACACCTAAATATAGTTCCTACTATTTTTATGATCCATCCTCATATCTCTTTGGCATTATTTTCCTTGCCAAGATCTATATTAATGTTTTTCCATCTTAAATATCTAATCAAAAACTCAAATAGATAGCCAAATGTAAAAACTTAGAAAAATTACCATGGATAATGTCTTGTTCTAAAGGTCAATATTTGGGCTTTGGAGATCACTAGTCAGAAGGTCAGTAACTACATATTTGATGGTAAGTAGTATCCAAAGACAACTAATTTCAAAGGTCATAATTTTATAATATGGCCTCAAAATCGAGTGCCATTTTTTTATCAAATATTATAAAGTTTTTAGTGGAATGTAAATATTTTTAAATAAAAATCAAATTTGAAATAAAAATATGTTGGTTTTCCAATACAATATAAAATAAATTTTCTAAGTCTCAACATTATGTAGATTACTCATATTTAATAGTTTATTTTTATACCGACTGAGTTCGATTATAAACATGAGGAAAATTATGATCAGATATATTCCATTAGGATGGTGCATTTTTATTTATTTATTATAGAACTACAAAGGTATTCTCAATGTTTACAATAACAATATCTTCCCTTATTCCTGAATATTTAAGTGGCTCATGTTTGGGTAGTATTGTGTATGGTTTTTCCCATTTGAATCTATAGATGAAAAAAAATTTCATATATTATATTATTATTTTTTTAATGTTGATGAGTTCATAATATGGTTGATTAATTCATATGGCTAGGAGGGATCCCACCCCCTCCCTCGTCCTAGTTTTTCTAAATAACACTTTTGCATATTTTGGAACTTGTATTTTTGAAAAATAGCTTTGTAGATGTTGTAAAATTATTTGGTGTATATGTTGGAATAACTATATTTAAAATTTAAAAAAAAAAAAAAAAAAAAACTTTAAATAAATGAAGTAAACAGTTGGTTTGTTTCCTATTATTGAAATTATTGACTTATGGAAACTGAAGATATATTGTGTTGAATGTGTAACTACTGATTATTTCCAAAAATATTTTTTTGATGATTATATATGTAGTGTGTACTATTATCAAAGTAGGTTTAGGAAAGCAATCCATATCTACAAAGGATTTATAAACATAATGTGTGTTGATTAAGAAAGGATGTGTGGTCTACATATTTTGAAGGATATATAAGAATTTTTATAACCTATTGATGATGCCAAGAAATGGAACTCATAATGCATATTAATTTCACATAATCCAATATAATTCTACAATTGTTATAAAATTAAACCATTCCTTTATTGCCTTTTTTGTATGTGTTGCATGTTTATTTTATTTTTTTAATGATATAAAATAGTTATTTTTTAATAAAATAGTGTAATTAAATTAATTTATTATATGGTTTTGCTGAAAAAAAATACAATGTATTTTTATATAATTTTAAGAATAAGAGGACGATAAATTTAGTATGATTTTTTTTCCTTTAGAATCTATTATGGTATCATTTGTTCTAGCTCATAGCCTATAGATAAATTTACCATAGAAACTATTTTTGATTGATATCAAGTTAGAATTTTAGAGAAAGATCTCTTACATGATTTATGGAGATATTATATTTTATTTTATCTGGGAAGGACCAACTCATTTAAATAAACCCTTGTCTCTATTGTAATAAATTATTATACTTATCTTCTTTCATTTTTTTGAAGTATAATTATTATAATTATTGTTTATATTTTGATGAAATCATATAATTTTATTGGAATCCCATAGATTCCATATCCTCAAAATATGTCACTTACCTCTACTATATATAAATAAGATCCTATTTTAAAAAATAGTTAGTACCTAGTCATTATTGAAGTAATAGAATTCAAAAGTTATAAGGTAAGGAAATGTTATAATAGTCTAATTGTAATTATATTTTAGAAAAACTATTATTCTATGAAATAAATTAAAGTTATATTGAGTGAAATTTATTAAGGAGGAGAAGATAAAAAATCTTATCTAAATGAGCTAATGCCCACTCATATGGATTTGGAAGACTAATTTATGATCTATTAGTAATACTTTCATTTATATATTCTTTTATGTATGTGTTTATTATTTCATCTTGAGTATGTTATTTGTACAATTTCATATGGGAAAAATAATTATTCCATTTTTTAAATTTAATTTATTCACTGTGTAAGCTTAGAAAAAACTCTATTCTCCTTTTAGGCAATTTATCTTTCATGCAATTTACCTTTCTTGTAAGTTTCCATTAAATTATTATCATTTATTTTCTTAAGGTATGTTTGAAATAAAAATTGATTATAACTTAACCTTAAATAGAGAATAGTGCTTTAAATATAGTCTCAGTACCTCATAAAACTTAATGTACCTTGACTAATAACTAATGAAAGTAGAAAAATTTATAAACCAAGTGATTTCCCCTCTAGAATAGACCTATCAATTTTTGCAATAGTGATTGGACTATGTCAGGTTTAATAAGGGATTTCATTGTACTCATCATTTTGGCATCATTGTTGATGAAGGTGTCAAATACTAGGATCCTAAGAATATTCATTTAAATATCATTCTTCCCAAATTAGTTTATTTCTTTCAAGATTAGATTTTATTTCTACATTTTCATTAGTTTCTAAAATAATTCACTTTCTACAAATAGGGTTTTAAAATATTAATTATTTCCACATTTCAATGTAGAAGTTAAAATAATGAATTTGGGACATAAGTTTTAATTTTGTGTGATATCATCCTATTTTGGAAACTTTAGAAAACATTTCTTAAATAAATTATCTTTTTGCATGTGTAATTAAATAGTAAATAACTTTAAACTTTAGCAGGCTTCAGTTAGTGATGATATAAAGAATACATAGATTGTGATGGTATATTAGTAGATACAAGCCCTAAGAGAAATGATCAAGGATTTGTAGCGAAGTATGAATACTATAAAGGAACTGACAAAATAATATTATTAACCAATTAATCATATAATGGATTCACCCATTGGACATAATGATCTAGTAGTAGTTCCTAATATAGGTAAATATACCTTTTTCGTGAAAATCAATTGATAGTAGTTGAAGAGTACACACTTGTTGGTTTACATTAGTCTATAAAAGTATCTATATTCCTTGTAGGTAATGATATTACCCATGGTGAAGGTTACAAACCTTTCAATAGGGGAAATATAGATGTTAAGTGGGCCTCGTATGAAATCATATAAATTAAAAATATATTTAAATATAATTATAAAATAACTTAACTACATGAGTTATGTTGGGCCACATATTTATTTTTTAACTCTTTAAAATACTTATTTGAGATACTTTATATATGTTTTAGATAATATTTGAGCTATTTTATCTCTCCAAACTCAAAGTCAACCTTATGATTCTATAAAATTAAAAAAATCTAATTTTCTATATGGAAAAAAGAATATTGTATTTTTTATATTTGTATTTTATTTTAAAAAAATTGATGATTCTAAATGAGTTTAGTTCAATTGAAATGATTTTTTATTACAAGTTATGTTATAAGATTTGGAATTTTTTTGAATTTTTAATGTTAATGGATAATTAAAAACATAATTTAGAAAAGGGACGGAGATGAATTTTTTTAATCATAAATTTTATATATTTTTAAAATGAAATAAAAAATATAATTGAGGTCTATAATTTAAGGATAATTGGTATACATATTATAGATTTTATATTTTAAATATATTCTTTCTTTATACCATATTACTAATTAGTTGAAAATTATGAAATAAACTAATTATGTTTATAAATTTTATATTTTAAAGTAATTCATCTACATAATATATACCTAATTAGCACAAAAATAATTGAAATACTATAAGATTAATTAAGTTATTGGAAACTAATTTTTATATACTTAAAAAATTAGATTAGATTAGATTTTAATTAGTTTTTTTATTTTTTTGCTAATTAATTTTTTTTTAATAAATAGATTAGATAAGTCGATTAGATTAGATATTTATTTTTTTGTGAAGTAAATTAGTTAAGTTATTTTTATATAATACTAATTAGTTTTTTTCGTTAATTTTATATTAAATATTAGATAATTTGAGTGATTAGATTTCTTGGTCACCATAATGGGTGTGTCATTGATGTAATATACAATTGAGCTTATGATTTAAATATTCCATGTTGTTAATTTCCCCACATCTAATAGTATGGTCCCAATCAACCTTTTATATGACAAATATAAAAAATTTAGGTGGAATGCATTCATTAAATATTTTATTCCTCAACATAATTATCATAAACTTAGAAAAACTTGATATCCAAGATGGTATTTTTACATAAAATGAATTATTTCCAAGATCTAAGATCTAAAAAATTAGAACAGTTGGAAAGACTGAGAAAAAGTTTCCTATAATATTATTATCATTTTGGTGTAGTGTCTGGAGATGGTATAACCTTATCATTATATCTCTTCTTCCAAACCAGAGTTCATTAAATTAAATTTTTTCAACTATGAGAAACTAGCTATATTGAATGGTATTTTGACAAATAAGTTTTTATTTGACAAACCCAAAGATATGATATGAGTAATTAAATTTTTAATGTGGTTAGGGATAACCCCAGTGAAGTAATTTTGAGAGAGGTACAATACTTAGATAAACTATGAGGTCACCTATGGTGGTGGCGAGAATTTTTAATTTCACAACCAAAGAAATACAAACCCAAGATATAACACTAAAATATTAAATGACAAAAATAAATAATTCTATAAAAACAAAATTTGCAATCCAAAATGAGCATTTATACCTACAAGTGAAGGTTTTGGCATTGATAGTTTTATAGATCCATCGATTTTTGAAGTTGCAAACAAAATACATACTTCAACTTTAACTTTTGAATCTATTAAAAAAAATGTTTAACTTTAATTAGTGCTATGTAATTGGGTAAATATCCAAAATATAAATAAAGCTACATAAATTTTATTTCCTTGCGCATGTGTGTGTGTGTGTGTGTGTGTGTGTGTGTGTGTGTGTGTGTGTGTGTGTGTGTGTGTGTGTGTGTGTGTGTGTGTGTGTGTGTGTGTGTGTGTGTGTGTGTGTGTGTGTGTGTGTGTGTGTGTGTGTGTGTGACAAGTAACATTAGATACAATTTTTTTGATAAACATAGGAAAATAGAATGTATTTCTCTTATTCTTTATCTCCACCATCATAAAAGAAGTGGAAGAATAAAATTACAACCCAATAAACATATATGTTTAAACTATTTTGAGACCCTAGTAGTTTAAGATGAAAATACATAACTATATATGTATACAAAATTGATTATAGTGGTAGCTTGATATGTAGTTTGGGAGAATCTACTAAATTTATCTTTTTCTTGTAAATCATGATCTCTACATTGACATCATTGATATATAATTATTTTAATGATTAAACCACATGACTAAAATAGAATTCATATTTAAGCATCAATGATATTTGGAATTGTGTGGTACAGATTTTCAACCAAGTAGGGGTAGATTATTGTTGGCTTTCAAAAGCACACAAACCCCAAAATATTTAAAAGAAATATTTTAATTTTTTTGTAGAGGTTAAAATTATTGTAAAATAATTATTGAGCTATCACCATGAACATAAGATCTAATCACTAGGGTAGGAGAGGGGAATTTGCATTTTTACATTAATATATATTCCAACTAGTTGGACAGGTGGGGAAATCTACATTTAGATGTCTATGTATGTGTGTGTTTCTATATATATATATATATATATATATATATATATATATCATTTTTATTTTTAAAATTATTCTGTTTTTATTTTAGTTTGTCATTTGAACCAAATTTTTAGACAATAATTAATGGTGGTGCATCTAAAAATGTGGGTTGATTATAGTTGTAAAAATGATTGAATGTTTTTCAAGTTTAATTATGTTAAATAATTTTTTGAAATATTATATCAAAAATGTGTACTTTATTCTAGTTAACTATTCTAGGGAAAGTTGACCTTCTAAATAATTTTATGATAACTTAAGGTAGTTTCCAACACCTTGGCATGCACTACTAAATTTTATTTATGATTCATGTTTTTTGGGAAAAAAAAGGTTTTAATGATTCAAAACAAATAATTGAGTTATTTATTTTATCCAAATCACATTTGAGTTATTTTATTAATTGTGATAAGAAATAAAAGCAACACATGGACTATATTTACATTCCATATGCAAGATCAACGTCGAATGTATTTCTATAATATTATCAAAATTTGATCCATAACTTAAAAATAAAGGTGATTGTGAAGATATATGATTTGTAAACTTGTCATCACCATGCACCACTTCAAATATACTATTATTGGAGAGATCTCAACCCAATAATCTATATTGCATTGAAAAAAATGTAGTAAAGGAACCCTTAACATTATAGGAAGCCAAGCCTATGCTTGAAAATAATTTCATGATGTTCTAATTATATCAACGTTGAGAGTCATTTTGTTGTATTAAAGAATGAGTTGATCAACACTAGATGTATTTAAAAAAAATTAAAAACTGTCTTTGTAGAGTGTTGAAACTAAGGTCAACCCATTGTATGTGAGGCAGATCTCCTAGAGAAGTAAGAACTATGCCATTAAATTTATTAGATTAGATATATATATATATATATATATATATATATATATATATATATATATATATATATATATATTTGTATTTTTATATATGCCATGCATTATTACATATTTTTCATTATTGGATTTCTAGTCAAACCCCAAAATGACCACTTACAGGTTGGTATAAGTAGCTCAAGTGGATTTAAAACTTGAGAAAAGAATCAATGTAAAACAATAGGATTGGAGCTTAGATAGATATGTTAAGGTATAAAATGTAATTTGAGGTCAAAATTAAACTCAAAATAATGATAAAAAAAATTAGATAGGACAAACTCACTTGAACCGTAAATACACTCAACCAATTAACCCTATATGCATGCTTGCTTAGAGTGAAAGATACCTGATTGTTTTGGAAGACAAAGTAGTCTTAGTGAAATAAGAAAATAATGAGAATTATATTAAAAAGATGGTATGAACTTATAGCCTTCAGATTCAACAAAAGTAATGCCAGTGTTGATAGACCTGTCTAGGCCTAGTAAACCTAAGACCATATACATAGATCTATATGTAAATTAATGGAAAAGGTGTCCTATTAGGTATAAGTGAGAGTTTTATGGACATTGGTAAGTGTGTAATGTTGTAATAAATAATAGAATAGTATACATTGGCATGCAAAGACAATAAAATGACCCTTTAAGCCTATAAAGCGTCCCAAAATTCTTCTAAGTGCATGGATGTAATTTAATCCAAAGTTTATCTTATTCATTGAGACCTTGTCCTAATGAATGGGTTATAATGGATTTTAGGAATGGTAAATTGGTTACCACACTTAAAAATTATAGAATTGGTTGTTAATTTAGGTCCTTAATCTTTATGAACAAAATTTAAGATGGTATAGCACTCTTTAATGACATAGTTTAGACTAGAGGAGCAAGTTCATGAACTCGAGATGGTATATAATATTTATTTATAATCTTGAGATCCTAGGGAATGTTGTGGAGGTTTGTATATTTTAAAATTATGGCATTAGTTGTTGGATTGGATCCTTAATGTTTATGAATAATTATTAAGAACCCAAACATGTATAAACCCTCCTAAAACCCTTTAAGGAGCTCAATGGGAAAGAAAATGAGAAAGGTGACATCAAATAAATTAATTTTATCCTCAAACCACCCAAAAAACATTCTATAATCATTTAAGGCACTCACCTTAAGGCTCACTGGGACCTACAACTATACATAATTCAATTAATGTTATGATTTACAGGGCTTCAAGATGAAATGCATGGTTTTGAGTAATTGAACACTTGAAAATAATTGAAAGTGATAATTTTGGATATATTATACCTTTTCAATCCTAAAAATCCATACAGGACACCCAAAATGTACACCTATAGGTCTGATTGTTGAAGTTAGTGTGAAATGGGCTTGAGAAAGGCTAGTTTTTTTTTACCATTTCATGGTTGTCATATCTACACAAGGTTTCAAAATATCAAATTTTGTATGGAGGATAGTTATAGAAAAGGGAATGTTAATCACACACTATTTGGTGGTTTCAAAAATGTGAGATAAGTCTGAAGAAAATTCTCAATTTCTAGCCTTAGAGGGCTATTGGAGAACTAATTGGAGAGAGAGAATAGAAGAAAAAAGACATTTCAACATGGTTTCAAGTCATGAAACATGTCATGGAAATATAATCAGATGCTACGTACTTAATACTACTTCCATATTTCCAATATCTTTGCTAAATCCTTATGCATATGGAGCTTTGTGTGTTTTTAGGGCTACAAAGATTTGAGGGCTTATGATAGTGTAAGGTGAAAGATGAATTTTTGGGGGTTGTTTGATAGACCCAAATGAGTTTATTAAAGCCCAACTAGGTATGAATATGCCATTCATGAAGATATCAAGTAAGGATAGGTGTAGTAAACAAAAGGGTTTCAAGACACCAAAGGAGTTATGTGATGATTTCCCCTAAAATGCTAGAATAAGGGAGTTTCAAAATTCATATTACTATAAGAGAAAAGGTATGAATGCAGTTCATGGTGAGCTAATGATCAATAAACCCATTTTTTACTCTTTACATACCTAAAGAGGATGTTTTTAAGAAGAAGACCAAGATGTCAAGAAAGGATTAAAACTCTTACACCACTTTGAGGCTAAAGCATCTTCAAAAGAGGAACATGTGTCACTAAAGATCTTTTGGGACTATTCTCTAACTATATTTTATTTTCCTCTTGTATACACTTAGAAATCTCTCTCTTCTATGCACCTCTCTCTTTCTTCCTCATTTTTCTATATATGTTGTATGTTTTGGCATTGTAAGACATTCACAAATTGGTATGGAAAAGTCTTTCTAAACTGAACACTAATTTTGACTTTGAAATAAAGATTTCAAGTTGGTTTTAGTTTCTTAAATTCTTTCATAAGTGTGTGAAGTAATTTATTATTAGATGATAAGTGACAACTCTCTTTTTTTCATTCGTCTCTCTTTCATGCTTTCTGTGAGTAGTCTACCTTTTAGTATGTCATATGATGTGTATTTGGATGCTTTGTGTGTTTTCAAGTTTACCAAAGGATATTAGTGTCCATTATCAGACCCTATTTGGCATCTACCATGAAGGGTACATTACATTCTACCTTCATATTGAAGCATTGTTTGAGGAGAACCTTTGGTTTTGAGATCAATTTTGTAAATTATCTTTTGTAGTGTGGGTTTAAATAAGTTATGATGTTTATCTTATTGTGTAACCTCCATTAGATTGATTTTAATATCTTTCTATCCATTTTATTTCAAGTCAAATAGGTTAGTCGTTAGTGTTAGGTGTTGTACCATGGGAGCTAGCCTATAATCTAGAGGTTCACCTCTAAGAATTATCACCCACGACAAATGAGGTGTTTCAATGTTATCCCAAATTTGAAGGGCTAGAGTAGCCCTCTTTAGGATGGAAAAATGGGCTATAACATAAACTAAGAAAAAAAATTAAATCAAAAGTCATATATATTTTATTCATCCTAGGAAATAACCAAGAGAAATAAATACTTTACATCATACACAAACCTAGTCCTTGAATTTTAAAAGCATAATATTGTGGATCAAGGGACAAACTAAATCAAATAAACTACATCCACAAAATGATTCCCTTGGATTCTCAAGCACTCCAACATATAATTTTAAGCAGAGATAATAGAACAAAAGAATCAAACAAAAAATATTTTATCATGAGAAAAAATTAAAAAGGCACATGACTATAAAATAAAAAACTAATAGACAATATTTGCATCTCAGCAAATAGCAAAGATAAACCATGTAAAATTGACTTGCTTGAACAGAAAAAAACATGATCCATACATAGTCTTAACATGATATTAAACATGCTCTCATAGATTAAGACCTCATGCATCCACACTATTTTTTTTCCTAGTATGGTGTGAATGCCACAATTAGTTTGTGTTAATAACAAATTAAGTGAACCTCGACATGTCTATGTGTAGGTTAATGTTTAGTTAGAAAAAATAATAGTGTCTAATCCATGAATGAAATATATGTAAAACAAACATACCACTGAGAAAAAATCAAATGAGATTGGTGGAATTTATTAAAATGTTACCCTTCTTTCTGTGTCACCACATCGTTGGTGGGCCAATGCATCCCCACAAGCCAAACTATGGCCCTATGTCATAACAGCACCTATGCACACCATGTATCAAAGGGAAGGAAATGCAATTATATTCACTCTCCAACAACGCATATGGACAGCAAAACAACGATGGAAGGCAAGACTCATTCCGATAGGTGAAGACCTATCGACATAATTAATAAATAAATAGAAAATAACTATTAAACCAGAATATTACTTCCTAAAATTCACATAATTAACACATTCCCAGTTTTGTACATTAGTTTGAATTGATATAAATGAGCATAGAAATCTGCAATAGTTTTTAAATATTAAGAGGAGGACCAAAATTGTATAACTAACACAATAATAGTTAAATACTCATTCGGGGTTCAATGGCTTATAAACTTACATTCAGTGTGAAGCCAAACTTTCTAACCTACTTGCCTGTCTATGCCTTTAGGACTGTGTTTGCCGACGGTTGAATATATTGTGGACTGCGGTTCTGCTCTGATTTCAGTGAGGCTGTCCAATACCCATGACATTTGACATATACAAAATCCCCTTCAAGAAAATATTGAACATCTCAGAAACATTAAAGCCCAAAATAATTTGCATATTTCCTTAATCTAATGTTAGCGTTAAGATTATGTATAGTGTCTCATGGTTTGATATCCTTCTTAGGCATCTGAAACCTAGCATTTGTAGATACTGTAACATGAAATGTAATATACTTGTACCCTAAATAGATCTTGTAAACCCGATTTGACATTCTTTTGTACGGAAAAATTACAGGGTAATTCTCCTTTGCCAGGCAACAATGAAACAAAGACTCAGGTTCTTCATAATATTAGTTAAAGCCTACAATGTTCCCCGCCAAAGGAGAGTCCCCCAGTAACCAACCTACACAAAAAGTATTTGTGCTTACTATTACTATTAGAAAGTCAAGTTGAACTGGAGTTTAATTTCTCCACTCCTCATGCATGCAATTGTAAGTAATCAGCTAGTAAACTGATAGTTGAGCAATCAGTTAGTTAACAAATAGTTAGTTAAATTGTTAGAGAATTTGTTAGAGAGTTAGCTTGCATTGAAAGACTAAAATTAGTCTTGAGTTTATTTTCTAATTATTGTTTGGATTCAATTCTATTTAAAGACACTTTGGGCACACATTGTAAGTAAGGAAAATTGAAGATCAATAAAATATTTTTCTTTCAAGAGATTGATGTAGCAATTGAGTTTAGTTATTATTTATTTGTTTAAGTTCTTGTTTTGTATGCTCTCTTGATTTTGACAAATTGGTATCAGAGCCTGGTCAGGAAAGTAACCAGCAGGGAGGTGACAAGAAGAAAGGAGAGCGAAACAATCAGGCACAGGAATTGCCAGTAGGTAGTGCAGAGACCAACAACAGTAGAGTTAACTGACATCAGCCTACTCATAGACTGACATCGGTAGTGTAGACTGACATCAGTAGTATTATCGACCGACCACGGTAGTGTAATTGGTGTCAGTGACTGTGTTTCAGAAATAGAAACTAGAAAGTTATTTTCAACGTGAGAAATGGTAGTGTACAACAGTATTTCATAGCCTCAAATTCTCATTTTCAATAGTAAGAATTATGATTTTTGGGCAATTAAGATGACAACTTTATTTTGCTCACAAGATGTTTAGGATTTGGTAGAGAGTGGTTTTGTAGAACCACAGGATGAGGCAGCCCATCTAGCATTAAATCGAGCACAAAAGGATGAGTTTAAAGAGAACAAGAAGAAAGATGCAAAAGCTTTATTTCTCATCCAACAGGATTTAGATGAATCTATAGTTTCTAGAGTTGCAGTTGTAGCAATATCCAAAGAGGCATGGAGAATCTTGGAAACTATCTATAGAGGTAAGACGAAGGTAAAAATTGCTAAATTGCAATCTTTTAGGATAACTTTTGAAAATTTGCAAATGAATAATTCAGATTCAATAGACCAGTTTATGGGTCAAGTTTTGAATATAGTGAATCAAATTAGATCTAATGGAGAAACTATGATGGATCAAAAGATCATAGAAAAAGTACTCAGATGTTTACCCAGTAAATTTGATGCTATAGTTGTAGCTATTGAGGAAACCAAGGATTTGGAACAATTATCTGTAGATGAATTAATGGGTTCTTTGTTAACACATGAATCCAGAATGAATAGGAGTAATACTTCTCTTTAGAATGCCTTCAAGTCATAGGTATCAGTTGGCAAAGGAAGAGGGAGAGCCAAGTCAAGCTTCAGAGGAAGAGGCAGAGGCAAATATGGAAGGAATAATTTAGATGAAGGTGAGAACAGTAATCAAAACTACAGTAGTAGAGGACATGGTAACAATCACTTCTAGCAAGATTGATAGACGTTTGAAAAATCTAATGTTCAATGTTATTACTGCAAGAAATATGGTCATTATGTAAATGACTGTAGAAATAAACAAGGATATGTGTACAAGCAGAATGCTAATTACACAGTTGAATCTAGTTCTAATCCTAGAAGCTTATTTCTTACTTGTAATGTTACTCAAGAAAAAGCTAGTGATATTTGGTTCTTAGATAGTGGATGCAGTAATCATATGACAAGAAATAGAGAATTTTTTGCTAGTCTTGATGATTTTATAAGATCAGAACTAAAATTTAGGAAATGATATCACAGTAGATGTCATGGATAAAGGTGTCATAAATGTTTTGGCCAAGAATGGTGAAAGAATGTTTATACCTGATGTTTATTTTGTACCTAGACTAAAACATAATATTTTGAGTGTTGGTCAGTTAGTACAAAAAGGTTAGAAAATATCCTTTATGGATAATGTTTGCACAATATTGGACAAGTGTCCAAGTGACAAGTTGATAAGAAAATTGGAGATGACCAAGAATCGGATGTTCCCTCTTCATATTAAGTGCATCCAAGGAGAAGAAGAAGCCCACTTAAAAACCATACAACTAGACCAATCATGGATATGGCACTTAAGGTATGGACATTTATGTTTTGGATGTTTAAATTTGTTACAGAATAAAAATATGGTCAAGGGTTTACCACCAATAGAATAGCTAGGAAGTTCATGTGACAGTTGTATTCTAGCAAAATAACATAGAGAGATCTTTCCAATAGGAGGCTCATATAGAGCTAACATAATATTGGAGTTAGTCCATAGTGATTTATGTGGACCAATGCAAACTCCATCATTTGGAGGTAATACTTATTTTCTAACCTTCATTGATGACTTTAGCAGAAAGACTTGGATATAATTTCTCAAAAATAAATCTGAAGCCTTTGGAAAGTTTAAAGAATTCAAGGCAGTGGTTGAAAATTAGAGTGGCCATTATATCAAGGTACTTAGATCAGATAGAGGAGGTGAATATATGTCTAATCAATTTCAATATTTTTGTAGATATCATGGAATCAAAAGGCAATTGACTACAAGGTACACACAACAATAGAATGGTGTAGAAGAAAGAAAGAATAGAACAATCATGGAAATGGCAAGAAGCATGTTGAAAGCCAAACACTTGTCAAATGAATATTGGGTAGAATCAGTAGCATGTGCAGTGCATATTATAAACAAAAGCCCAACAAAGAGTGTCAGAGATCGAGTTCCACAAGAAGCATGGAGTGGTAAGAAATATAGTGTATATCATTTCAGAATTTTTAGTTGTGTTGCATATTCTCTTATACCATCTAAATTGAGAAAGAAACTTGATGATAGAGGTGATAAATGCATTTTTATCAGCTATAGTGAAGATTCAAAGGCTTATAAGCTATATAACCCTATTTCAAAGCAAGTGATTATTAGCAGAGATGTAGAATTCAAGGAAGAAGAAGCATGGGATGGTGGCACCATCACAATTGGAGCCCCAATTTCATAGGATGAAGAAGTTTCTGAAGAAAAAAATTTGCAAGGTGGATAATCCTCTCCACAAGTAGGCACAAGCACTCCAATAAGATCACCTAGAAGGTTTAAACAAGGTGAATCATCTGGACATGCATGCCACCCTGCTCCAAATTCACAAGTGATGAATCAGGTCCAACTCTTGCTAATTTAAGAGTAAGATTTAAAGGTAAGAAAATGAGAAATTTGAATGAGATTTATAATCAAGAAGAAGAAAAATTAGATTTGGTTTCAAATTTTGCTCTTTTCACTCATGATCCTATGTATTATGAAGAAGTAGTTAATGAGGAACATTGGCTAAAAGCAATGGATGAAGAGTTGAATTTTATTGAAAGAAATCAACATGGGATCTAACTATTTTACCTAAAGGTAAGGATTGTATTGGATTTAAATGGGTGTATAAGACTAAATTTGATGTAGATGGAAATGTTGAAAATCACAAGGCAAGGTTAGTAGCAAAAGGTTTTGCACAAGAACATGGAGTTGATTATAATGAAACATTTGCTCCAGTTTCTAGATTGGATACTGTTAGAATGGTATTATCAATAGTTGCTCAAAATAATTGGTATGTATATCAAATGGATGTAAAATCAGAATTCTTGAATGGATTTCTAGATGAAGAAGTGTATGTGAAATAGCCCATAGGTTATGAAGTGGAAGGACATGAAGAAAAAGTTTACAGATTGAAGAAGGCTCTTTATGGTCTTAAGCAAGCACCAAGAGCATGGTATAGTAGGATTGATTCTTATATGATAAGCAATGGATTTAGAAAAAGCAATAGTGAGCCTACTTTGTACACAAAAATCAACAAAGAAGGTCAGATTTTGATTGTGTGTTTATATGTTAATGATTTGATTTTTACTAGAAATTTGTCTGTACACACTTTTAATCAGCAATGAAGAAAGAATTTGAAATGACAGATTGGAGATTAATGATGTATTTTTTGGAAAAAGAAGTTGAACAATAAAAAAAATGAATTTTTATCTATCAAACAAAATATGTAAAGGATGGGTTAAAGAGATTTAGGATGCTGAATTGTAAACCAACACCTACACTAGTAGCTATAGGGACTAAATTTTGCAAAGAAGACCAAGGGTCTAATGTTGATTCCACAACATTCAAAAGGCTAGTAGGTAGTTTGATGTATCTTACAGCTACTAGACCAGATATCAGTTATGGGGTTAGTTTAATCTCAAGATTTATGGAGTCATAGAAAGACTCACATTGGCAAGTTGGAAAAAATATATTGAGATATGTGGCAAGAACTATAGATTATGGAATTTTATATTCCACAACTAACGATTTAGTTTGATTGGTTTTTTAGGTAGTGATTTTGTAGGTAGCGTTGATGATAGGAAGAGTACTTCTAGATATTCCTTTCTTTTAGGAACAGGTGTTGTCACATGGGAATGCAAAAAGCAACCTATAGTGACACTTTCATCAGCTGAAGTAGAGTATGTAGCAGCCACATCAGCAACATGTCAAGCAACATGGATGAGAAGAATATTGAAAGATTTATTATAGGCATAGAAGGAGTCAACACCAATCTTATGTGATAAAAAATCAATAATAGCTTTATCAAAAAATCATGTGTTTCACAAGAGGAGCAAGCACATTGATACAAGATTTTACTTTATCAAAGAGTTAGTGAACAATGGAGAAATCCATCTGAACTTCTGCAGATTTGAAGATCAATTGGTAGACATATTTACAAAGGCATTACAAAAAGAGACCTTTGATATTTTGAGACAAAATTCAGGCATAGTAAATTCTAAAATTGTAAGTGGTAGAAATTAAGGGGGAGTGTTAGAAAGTCAAGTTGAACTGGAGTTTAATTTCTCCACTCCTCATGCATGCAATTATAAGCAATCAGTTAGTAAACTGATAGTTGAGCAATCAGTTAGTTAACAAATAGTTAGTTAAACTATTAGAGAATTTATTAGAGCGTTAGTTTGCATGGAAAGACTAAAATTAGTTTTGAGTTTATTTTCTAAGTATTGTTTGGATTCAATTCTATTTAAAGATGCTTTGGGCACCCATTGTAAGTAAGTAAAATTGAAGATCAATAAAATCTTTTTCTTTCAAGAGATTGCTATAGCAATTGAGTTCAGTTCTTATTTACTTGTTTAAGTTCTTGTTTTGTATGTTCTTTTGATTCTGACAGTTACAATTTGAAGTGTTTACAGGGAGGCCTATTAAAAGGGGAGAAAGAAACATATGCATATAGTATATGCTTTTTTTATAGATGTCTATTAAACATGGGAAAGGAAGCATATACATTCAATATATGCTTTTCCTACACTATAGAGTATGATAAGTGATGATGATGCTCCTCATCCATGAGCTTTACTAAGCAAGATCCAGACATGAAATACTTTCATTAGTAAAGGCAGTATTCCATCCATACCATCTGCCTTAGTTTTAGAATAACATTATCCGCGTACAGTCGATTAAACAATATAACTCAGGGCATCAGAAGAAACAATTAGGATGAACTTTGGGATAATCATACACATATTTTATTTAAGTTTCCTCTTACTCAAAAGTTCATTTAGGAACAATGCTGAATAAAACTAGAGTTGCGTTAATGGGAGATATAATCCGTATGTAGCATGGCAACAACTGTGCACTTGTTGATATTAGAATCACTGTGATGGTTTTGACTCTAGACTTTTATTTGTGGAAAGTTCTCAATAAAAAGGGCATTCTCCCCAATTCTATAGAGGTCGATATGGAGAATGCCATCATCAAACAAAAATTTGCCTTGAGGAATTTGTTAGTTATAATATTTGTGTGTTTTGTTGGTTATTGGTTTAAATTTTTATTATTGTTGTGTTCTTTATTTTTTTGTTTCATCCTTTCTTCTTTACGCTCCTTTACTCCATTTCTCCCTCTTTTTCATGAAGTTTGGGTTATGGGGTCTTCTTTCACGTTAAGGTCCTCTGGGGATTTATAAACACATTTTTTTGTTTTTTCTACTATTTGATGTAAATTTTTTTAGACATAAATTTGGTATTAAAAACTTGGCATCATTCATTTTCACCAAACCTTACATATATGTAACTCTTTCTCAAATTCTCTCCTAGGCAGCCATTTGCATGTGGGCTCAAGCTTTCAGATTTGTCATTATTGATATTTGGGATCTCTCTAGTCTATGCTTAAATACTTAAATATCCCATGTATACTATCATATGTAAAAAAAGAGGCTGAACTTCCATAGGTCATAAATTTTGATCTGCATCTCCATTTGAGACAAACTTTAGGCCAAAATGGCCAACTCTAAATGTTCAATGCACCCATAACCCACCCTTTCGGTTATGAGATGTTTTTGATATTTTTTGGAGGCTATACGTGACCATATGAGTGCTTGAATTTGCAGTTTAATAGTATTTTTGATATTTTCTAAATTTTAAAAAAAATTATTTTCTAATCGGACTTGAAGTTTAGTTGATATTCATTCGATAGGTTAATTTTAGTGTTTAGTTTATTTTTAGAGATTTTTAGAGATGTACATACTTGAATATGAAACTTACTAAAAATATCTAATATTAATAATAACATATTGCATCTTATTTATTTTTAACAATTTTAAGTTTGCATGGCGACTCCAATTCTGAGGTGAGTCTTATTTATGCATGGTTTGTAATTATTTAAATGATTAAATATGAAATATTAAATGTTATTATTTAGAATCTTTGATTATTGATAATTTTATTATCTTGTTAGTATTTAGGTTCATTATGTAACAAGATATGTTACAAGGTGTAGAATATATTATGTGGTAAAATGACATTCACAAAATATAGGGCTTTACATGGTATTACTAGTTCCAAGAGGAGCATGGACAAATTTGAGTGTGGATTTTGGGTTAGAGTTACCAAACACACAAAGAGTTAATGATTCAATTTTTATTTTTCTATACAGGTTTCCTAAGATGGTGAATTTGATTACATGTA